>WBMY01010735.1:28478-60895 GCA_013397315.1 Donacobius atricapilla | reverse complement strand
CCCGGCAGCGCTCGCCCGCATTGCACGGCCCCGGTACCGGCCGAGCCGCGCGCCGGAGCCGCCGCCGGGGCCTTCCGAGAACCGGGCGGGGAGACGCGCTGCTCCCCCGGGCGCGGTGCTCGCCCAACTTCCCCGCGGAGTTGCCATGAAAGCGCCTGCCGGGCCGTCCCCCCGCTCCGGGGTCCCGGTCCGCCGCGCCGCGGGCGCTTCGCGGAGGCTCCGGGATGGCCGAGGGTTCCCCTCGTCGCTTTTCGCAGTTTTCCAGCTCCAGAGCGCAGCTCTGCGAAAGGACCTGTTGGAGCGGCGCGTAGATACACACGGAAACCCGAGAGCTCCTCGTGCGCCCATTAATTTCCCGGCGATTTTAATAGCGAGCCGGATCCCTCTGCTCGTCCTCCAGTGCTGTGAGCTTGGCAGACACTTGCATTGGTATTTCATCCCCTTTTTTTATTTCTTCAGGCTGTTGTACATCCCTAGAAACTACTTTAGGCTTGGTGGGTTTTTTGATAGCAGGAGGCTGGTGGAGTTCAGGTCGTTTTGAAAGTATGACCGTGCTTTGTGTCTACTGAACTAAATCCTGTTTTTTCTGCCTTTTCGTGGTCTGGGTTCAGAATTAATTTCACCAGTCGTTATTTGTGTGAATAGCACGTGTGTTCAGATAGGTGTCACATCCCTGAAGAAATCGATTTATTTGGACCACTGAAATGTGACAAAATAAGTTGTGTCAGCTCTATTTGAAACTAATTATCAAAGGCATCTCCAGCTGCGCCTGTATTTTCAGTCTCCCATGCTGTCCATAGGAATCTAAACCTGGTCTGTGTGTTAAAGTGTAGCTTAAGGCTGACATAATACTTCATGTTTCTCTTTTAACTTGCTGCCTTTAGTTGTGCTAAAAGGTGGTAAACAAGTGGGAAATGCCCAACTTAATCTAGTCTAGCTGTATCTCTACTGACCATTTTCCACCCCTAACTTGTAATTATTTAAAAAAATACAGTTTCAGAAAAGTAAGCATTACTACATAGGATTAACTATATAGTACAGTATTTTAAATTAAAATGACATTTGATTTCAATATACTAACTTTAGAGCATCTGTAAAACTTCCTTCATCACATAAAGCACCTTGGCAGCCTGGTGTCAGCCTGTGCTGGACCTCCAAGGACAGAAAACCACTTTTTAGGGTCTTTTTTTTTCCCCTGCTGAGGTGAAGTTAGCAGTTTTTCACATGGGTACGCTCTTTGTGAAAGGAAATCGTGCTTTCTCCCCCCAAAGTAGCTTATCCTCGTCCCTCCCACCTTCAGCTTCTGGTGAAGACACATGGTCTCAGCATGAATTTGTTTGAGATGCTGCAACGTAATCGTTCATCCAAAAAAAAGCACTAATTTGCTCAAGTTTGTGGAAACTCTGGCTGATTCAGGCTGCTTTTGTGAGCAGTGTGGGGAAGGGGGATGCTCTCCCCCTGGCCCCTGCCTGGATTGCCAGCGGAGCCCTCTGCACAGGCTCCTGGCACGTGTGGGTCTTGGGGCTGGGAGCATCGTGTTGGAATTGGCAGGCGGATCATTTACGTTTCCAGGATTTATGAATCGTTTTCTGTCCAGATTGCTGTTCTGGACTTCTCCAGCGTTGGAAAGCTTTTATGGCTGTTGGAGCTGGAGCAGAAAAGCCTTGTAATCGCTGTCACTTCAGCCTGGGGTGTGCTTTTGGGACCATGCTACATTTTCCAGCCCTGCTGGGGTCTTTTCTTTTTTCATTTGGTTAAATAAAAGGATTCTGATCATTTGCTCTGTGCTTGGAGTAGGTGCAGTCAGGGAACAGGGCAAAACAATGCTCTGAGCTCTGTGGAGCACATTTTGGATCATGTCTGTGTGTGGGGTTTGGCACCCGGGCCACTTTTTGGCAAAGCAGGGATCAGTGCCTCACCAACTTCTTACCCATCTGGACGAGTGGGGTTTCTGTGTCCTGTCTGCCTCTTGGTGAGTGCTGGCACGGCTGTCATGATACCTCCCTGCAGAAAACTCTCCCAACTGCACCCATAGCTTCAGGTCGTGCCTTCCCAGTACTTTTTTCTAAGGATGCTTCTCATTTCCTTTTGGAGTGATGCTCTGGTCCTGAATGTGCCTTTCTGTAGCACGGCCAAGGGGTTATCCCCGTGCTACAGGCGAGGGATACAGGCTGCGTGGCACCGTAAAAACAAAGTGTAGCAGTGGCTGCTGAACAAGCTGGGTCATGTTCTGGAAGTCGTGTGGCTGGGTTAGCAGTGCTGCCGGAACCTGAGCCAGCTCCTTTCCAGCCGGCACTGCCGTGTACTCTTCTATAATCCTGTGTGGGATGTGTCCTGCAGGAGATCCGTGACTGTTCCAGGAGCAGAGTTGAGACTTACACTTGCTGCTCCTGACTTTTGGGTCCTCACTCCCTCGAAAGAAAACCTTTTAAAAGCCCTCACATGTGTTAAACAAATCCTCTGCAGCTCTGCAATTTCAGATCCTCTCCAGTGGATCTTCTACAGCTTGTTGGTGAAGGTGATGTTTATCTGCAGGTGTTTTCGACAGGTGTTGAGGCATCATACCTTTCCAATTTGCTTTCTTCCTAGTCTCTATTTGGCTTTTTCTTTTTACTTTACTAGCTGATCTCTAATGCCAGAAGACCCTGTTTATCTGGTGGGAAAACCTGCAATACAAATAATGGAGATTTTTGGGATATTATGTGGTGAAACGCTGGGGAGCAGAGCTGCCACCAGGGAGGCAGTTCTGCAATGGAAGGGGAGAGCACCGGGGCTCTTGTGCCTCTGTTGCTCCCATGGAGCAGTGGGCAGGCAGGAGGAGAGCCCTGCAGTGCGCCACCAGCTGAATCCAGCCTTGTCCCTGCTTTGTTCCTGCTCCTTCTGTGTCAGTTCTGCCACTCCTCTGCTTTCCTCAGTACCAGAGGGAAAGGGATGTGCTCCACTGGCCTTTATCTGTCCCACCGGCTTACATGAGGCAGATGGATGGGGAAACCCTCTAATGAGGTCAGCAAGGTAAAATTGCATAGTTCTGGCATTGTTACTGAGATGAAACATAGCTTTTCTTAATTTTTCCTTTGCTTACCAGCTGAGGATCCTGTGTGTGCGTGTGTCTGCCTGATGCATCCTACCTGTGGCACGGAGCTGGTGAGCTTGGGAGGTGGCACAGGTGGGAAGATCCAGAGGTGTGTTCCCATGCAGCATCCTTTTCCTGCAAAGGGGAACACTAAAAACCTCAGAAAAAAAAACCCAAACCAATAGTTTTCATCCTCCTCTAGATAGAATGAAGTGTGCTCCTTTTAAGGAGTTTTGGTAGAAATGCTGCTGGGGAAAGGGAGTTCAGTTCTTGACTTGGTCTGCTCAGGTGGAGCTAAGATGCCCTACATGCATCCTGTTAATGCTTTTAACCAAGGAAAGTCCCTGAATGTTGTGACTTACTTTCAGTCCCTGCTGTATTTTGAGGGCTTTTCAACCCTCAAATTAAGGTTACAGATGTTGCAGTTTGAATTGGGGCTCTCTAAATCTACACTTCAAAGCCCATGAGGGGATGCCAGAGATGTGTGCTGCATTTCTGAGATGATGATATAAGCGTGGTATTGTTTGTAATGTGGAGGGAAAATGCTTGGTACAAGTCTTTGATGTTGTATGCTTATTCTCAAAATACCTTCCCCTTAGCTGGGCTTTACTATCATTAAGGAAAAATCAGTTGTTACAGAGGATGGAAGTGGGTGGAATTGCCCCTTTGAGCAGCACACTTTGGCTAAATCAGTTCAAAATGACATGTCTAGTCTTGGGTTTCATCTCATTGTTCCTTCCTCAGCTTTTTGGTGGGCTGTAGGAGGGGTAGGACTTGCTGCACAACGGATCTCTGCAGCTTTTGAGCAGAGGAGATCGGTGGGAGATGCCAGGGCAGGACTGACAGGACTTTGTCAGGAAATGAATGCACTTCAGGAGCATTCAGCTTCATATCTCCTTCTGCAGGATCCAGACCAGTCACTGTTCTGGTGCTGGTTTGCTTTCCCCTCTCTGTAGAGTTTGGGTGGTGGTGGATGCAGAGTTACCATCACTAGTCTCTGCCTTGCTACAGCAGAGCTTTGAGGTCATCTCTCTGCTAGGATTAATAAAGCCTGTGAATTAGCAGCCTTCATTAAGGGCTGGTTTGCTGTGAGACGCTCTTCCTCAGTGGATTGCAGACCCTTGGTAGGAGGCAGTGTGGTTTTATCTAGGAAGATTGACTGGTGCTATTGACTATTACCCATATATTGACCATATATATATATATATACACACCCATATATAAGTTCACAGTTGAAGCAGGTCCAGTGCTTGGATAAAAGCAGAGTCCAAGCTCAGTTGGTAAAGGTGAGGGGTATTCAGAGGGAAGATGAAAGTACATGAGCTTTACTTTTTGCTTTACAGAAGTTTTAGTATCAACCATACAGCAAACTCGATTTTTGGAACATTGTGCACTTGGCCTGCAAAAATCATGAGCTTCAAAAACTGATATTCATGCTGCTGGTGTGTGTGTGTGGTGGTGGATCCTTGGTGCTGTCAAGATTCCTGTAGCCTCACAGGCCAAGAATTGTGGTAGCTTCATGGGGAAAAGTCATCTCAGACAGCCTAAGGTGGCATTTTAATCCTCATAAGGGCACGTGAGCCTTCCAGCCGTCTTGTGCCCTCAAACAACCTCTGCTTTAGGGGCTGGTGAGTCCATCTGAAGGGGTCACTGTGGAGTGTGTCAGTGGGAAATGAGACCCAAGGGTGGGACACGGACCAGCCACCACACCACTTACACACCACGTGGATCTATACACAATACTGAGGGTAAGGGGAGACGCAGCCTGGGAGAGCAAAAGCGAGTGGCAGGACTGGCTGAGGGACCCGTGTTAGGAGCAGAAGGGTATCCAAGCTGGTGAATAGGTTGTAAATAGCTGCCACCAAAGCTTTGCCCAGACTTTACTCATGCACTCAGCCATTGTCATGCAAAATCCTGGCCAGCTGTGGGTGGATGGTGTGAGGCCAGATTTACTCACGTTAGTCCCAGCCTTATTAGCATAAAACTGTGTTTTTGCAAAGTGAAACGTGGTCTGTGCCTGAGAGAAATAGCTCCATGAGGGAAGTAGCTCCATGTCAACCTTCCTGCTCTTCATTTATCAGCAGAGACTGGTTGAAGAGACAACCAGTGCGGGCACCATTAGAAAAGTGAGCTCCTGGAGTGTGTTCTCTGCTTGCTGAATGTGTGCTGCGGTCAGGCTTACTTAGGGTTTGTAAGTTGCAATTAAGATGCAGTTGACGAGCTTTCCCCTTTACTTGGAGCAAGGAGTGCTCCTCTGCTTCCTGTCTGTCACCTGCCAGGTGATGTGGGGACCTCTTGAGAGGTTAAACATGAAGAGTAACTTCAAAAGTAAATAAAGTCATCTTCCTTGTTGTCGCACCCTCTCCAAGTGAAAAGAGGGACTAATAGAGAGAGCTTACATTGGACACAGGGAAGAAATTTTTGCCTGTTGAGCAGGGGGAGGCCCTGGCAGAGGTTGCCCAGAGCAGCTGTGGCTGCCCCATCCCTGGAAGTGTCCAAGGCCAGGTGGGACAGGGCTTGGAGCAACCTGGGATAGTGGAAGGTGTCCCTGCCCATTGCAGGGGGTGGAACAGGATGATCTTTAAGGTCCCTTCCAAAGCAAATCTTTCCAGATCTTTTCTATGTTTTATGTCGTGGAGGGGAAAATCTGCTCCTGATTCCTGTTTCCATATTTGATGTGAGATACTAGTTAATGATCTTTGGTTTATTTGATTAATGACAGATTTAGACTGTGAAGAGCTGCCCTGACTTGGTAGGTGGGGATTGGCTCAGTTGGCTGCTGTACCATTATTCTGGGAGGACGTGGTTCCCTCTCATTTATCCGTGTGCTTGCCTCAGCAATGACTGTATCTTAACTGCACTGAACTGAACAGGCCTTGCTTTGGAGAGATCCTGAAGCAGAATAGGGTGATTTCACTCCTTTCTTTCCTTCAAACATCTTAACCGGCTGCCTTGGCTTTTAATAAGCAGCAGATAACATCTCAGGGATGGCAGTAACTATCAATGGACAGAAAGCAGCGCTGATATTTGCGTGCAGTAAAGAGTACTGGAGTGCCTAGTTCAATCCAACAGAGCTGGGAATTCTTAGCACTTTTTGGAGTGGGACAGTGGCAGAATGACCTGTCAGATTTGAAGTGAAATCAAGTTGCAAAAAAGCAACTTGAGGTTGGGCAGGAACATGAAGAAAAATATGGAGGAGTAAGTGAGGGAGCTGCTGATCTGTTCTCCTTGGCAGGCAGGCAGGAATCCAACTTCTCAGTGGGGCCAGGGTGCTGGCAGGACCGCAGATGTGGCATGTGGTATCCAAAATAGTCCTGGTATAGCAGACCTACGTCTTTCCCTAAAGTTACACATGAAATGTGTTTCATAGACATGTATTAAATGCAGAACACTTTGGGGCTTTGTAAGTGACTTCAAACTCTGATTCTGCATCCTGTTTTTTTCCCATGTTTTAAAGCATCTCTCGCAGCTGTCATCCTACCTGGACTGTCGAAGAGGGATTTTTTTTTTCCTGTTGTCAGTATAAAAAATGTGTAGGTAACACATTCTTCCCCAGTCTGTTGTGTTCAAACACTGTGTTCAGGAGCTTTGCATCACTCGGAGTCTGTGTGTGCTCCAATTAGCAACATCCTTTAGGTGAGACTGAAGAAATCATTAACTTCCAAGTTACTACAACAGTAAGGCTGCATACTTTTTGTGGTGAGATACGGTTGCATGTTTTATGCTGAGAGCTAAATCTTTAATTCCACTTCCCCATCTCAAGATATCAGCACCTGAACAGACAGAAACTCGCCCAAGCTGCTCGCGGTGATCTCCGCATCTGCCGTGGCATGGGACGGGAGCGCCGGATCGATTCCCTGTGCTAACCAGTCTGTTTCCCCCAGGTTTTGTAGTGCTTCCCGAGCATGAGTTCAGCATGAAGCGGCGATTGGATGAGCAGGAGTCACCCGTGTATGCGTCGCAGCAGAGACGTATCACCAGCAGCACCGAGGCTTTCCCGCACCAGCACCGCGTGCTCGCCCCGGCCCCGCCGGTCTATGAGGCGGTTTCCGAGACCATGCAGTCGGCCACGGGCATCCAGTACTCCGTAACCCCCAGCTACCAGGTGTGTGTGCTTAGCCTTTAGCTGCGTGGGCAGCCAGCACCGCGCCGTGGCACCACAGAGTTCTGTATTTGACACAAGGTTCTGTTTTGGTAACCGAGGTTTCCTTTAAAAAATCGACAATGTACATCTCATTGTCAGTGCTTGCTTTATTGGCTTCGTTCATGAACCAACATGGTGTGCCTTGGCTTTTTTGAACACGATTCTTCTGATTCTCTCAGAGTCAGGTTTTTGGAGGGGTTTTCCTCCATTTTTCTGTTTTTCAACAAGAAAAGGGTTGCTGTTGTAAAAGACGTATGGTATCTTGGGTGATCTTAAGCTTAAAAGACTAGATCAGCATTTAGATTGAAGACTTTCAGGAAAATTGAAATGTTTCGGAAAACATTACCCCGGAGTCATTAGATGGCACTCTTCCCTCTCTTGCCTCCTTTACAAGGAGCTAGCAATTGGGAACAGAGAAGAAAAATCTTTTTTAAGAGTACACTGGAGATAGCTGTCAGTGAAAGAGTAGGGAAAGGCTATTTGTGAGATATTTGTCTTTGCCACATTTCTGGCTTGTTTAATCTTCCGCACTTGTGTTGCTGGTGAGATGCTCTCCTTGTCTAGTGCCTGATTTTACAAACAGCTTCATCCTAGCTTCTGCAGAAAGGATATTCACAGTGATGGTCACAGCCACAAAGCTGAAGAGCCGCATGCAGACCCTTTTTAGGGGCTGGAAGAGGATGTGTTGATACTCGCAGTCCTTCCTAAAAAGAACTTAGATGGACCAGCAGGCAAACCTTATTTTGTTCATGAGGATTAAATTTAGTATGTCCCATCTAAAAGAGGCTTGAATGGAAAACTGGGTTTGTGAAAATGATTTTCCAAATTGAAACTTTCCTGGTTTTTGGTATGAAGAAGTCCCCAAAGTGCATGCTTTCTGTTATTCCCCTGGTTTTCTAGGGGAAATACCAAGCTGGGTTTTCCCCTGAGCCTGCTGGTAACAGAGAGCCACAATTTGTCTTCCAGTACCCAAACCGAATTGTCAAGAATGTAGCAGCCCATAAAGATTCATTCACTCAGATTATTACTTGTGACATGTAGGGAAAGAACCTTGACTCCTGCCAGATGAAAAATTCCATTTTACCCTCCTTTTTCAGGTCTTTTTGCCAAGGGACATACTAGACAGCCAGTGAGTGTGCAGGCTGGGGACAACCTGTGTTTGGAATGCGTTTGCAGGGAGGGCTTTCCTGTGTTTGGAGGACAGGATGAGCGTTGTCTGGAGTTCCTTGAGTAAAGTTGTTAGCGGTCACGGTTAGAGCTCCAGCCAGCTGCCTTCTGCTTCCATGATTGTACTGCCGCGTGTGGGAAGCCTGCGAGGCTCCGCTCCGTGCCGCGGCCCGTGCCTGACGTGCTGTTTGCCTTGGCAGGTGTCGGCCGTGCCGCAGAGCTCGGGCAGCCACGGCCCGGCCATCGCCGCCGTGCACAGCGGCCACCACCACCCCGCGCCCGTGCAGCCCCACGGCAGCCAGGTGGTGCAGGGCCACACGCACCCCACGCCCCCAGCCGTGCCCGTGCAGGGCCAGCAGCAGTTCCAGAGGCTCAAGGTAATGGCAGCAGCTGCCTGATGTCAGCTGTCCTCTCCCAAAATTCCTTCTGCAGCCCGGTTCCTTTTTCTATCCATTTCTGCTCCTTCCCTCCTTCCCTCCTTCCCTCCTTCCCTCCTTCCCTCCTTCCCTCCTTCCCTCGCTTCTCATGTTTGCGAGTCTATCGAATGCAGAATTTGACTTCTCTTTCTGCTGAAGCCCTGTTGTTTCACGTACCATAATAAAAAGAAATTGGACTCGCCAGGAGAAGATTTGTGGCAGGGAGGGAAAGGAAAAACGTATTGCTTAGAGTATGTGGATGAATGGGTTAAATTACCAAAACATTTGGTGCTTTTCTGAACACATGGCATATGTGGGTGGTTGTGTAGGAGTAATTTGGGAGTAAGGAAGGCTCTATTCTCAGATTATGTGATGTAAAATCCTTAAACAAAGAGAAAAGTCCACCAAAAATAACCCCTTTAAGTTGCTACATTTAGAGAAGGCACATACATACAAATTGATGCCTGTTTCAGCTTCTTCCAAATACGGTGTGAGTCTTTTCCCATTTTGGTGGAAACCACTGCCCTTTCCTTTTGCTGAACATGGGAAACTTCATTTCTACAAACCTCTGAAAACCGGTTTCGAACAGAGTGTTTCTTCCTCACGGTGAAATCCGTGGAAAATCCCTGGCTGGTGCAAGGTTGGGGCTATTCATGAGTCTTTCTTCCACTGCTGCTGTTTAATTTCAGACAAAAAGAGGTCCCATGTGTAGCTCTGACAGCTGCTGAGTGCGTGGCCAGGCTGCTGGAGGCACAAGGACCCAGAGCTCTGGCTTAAGGCTGTGACTGTTCTTCCAGTACCTCTGAAAATTGGCTGTTGGTACACGAATCATGAACCTTTGAGGTGTAAAACAATTTGCCGCCCACAGTTGCCATTTTCGAAGCCCTTCTATGTCGAACTGAAATGTCTGGCTTTTTGAGAGAAGTGCAAGTGTGTACCTGGCAGACATCTACTACACTGAATATGTCATTTCCAGTTTGCTTACTCTTAGACTTCCATAATAATTTCCACATATGCATGCAGGAAAAATACTCAGTCTAGTTCTGTTTATCCTAGCAGTCGTTTCAGTGATCGTAAATTTGGAGTGTGTTGGGTTTTGTTTTTTTTTATTCTGAGTAATTCTGCTGATCTGTGTTGCTTTTTTTTTTTTTTTTTCATTTTTGTCTCTTTTTGGTACAGTTTTATCTTGTGGGCCAGGAGTGGGGAGTGAATACCTCTTATTCAAACAGTGCTGGTAGTACACTAACTAGGCTCATGAGCTTTTTGCTCCTTAATTCCCTGCCCAGGCTCAGGGCTAACAGCTGTGTTTTCAAATAATGACTTTTACAGAACAATGGGAGGTGAAATCAAATCTTCTCTGCTAATATAACCTGTCTGGTCTGTCTCCAGGTGGAGGATGCATTGTCTTACCTTGACCAGGTGAAGCTACAGTTTGGTAGTCAGCCCCAGGTCTACAATGACTTCTTGGATATTATGAAGGAATTTAAATCTCAGAGGTAACAAGCTGCATTTTGCTTCTTCCTTCCAGGTTAGAAAGAGTGTGTGTGGACATGGGAGAACAGGATAGGAGCTGGATTCTGTCCTTTGTATACAGAATAACACACGTGGACAATGATGTAAAAGCACTTGTGTGCTTTATTTTCTGAAAATGAAATGCATCCCTTCATTTGTACTAAATCTCTGCTTAGAGTGGGAGTTCACAAGTTCAGCCTTGACAGCTGATTCATCTGCCTGTCTGGTTGTCTGCCCATTAATAATGATCAGACTTGGGACTGGATCTCGTGGATATAAAACGCTGTCTGGGCTAATAAAATATTGCTAATGTCACTGTGGAGTTCAGCAGTGTGTTTATAGGACTCAGTTTTGCGTTGTTTCATACGTTAGAGGTGATGAGGGAAAAAAAAATCTAATGGAGGATTGCTGTGTGGAGAACCTTGTCCCACTGAAAGGTCCCGGAGGATGGTGAACACTGTGAACTTCTTCCTTCCTCAGCATCGACACTCCGGGGGTGATCAGCCGTGTGTCGCAGCTCTTCAAGGGCCACCCAGACTTGATCATGGGTTTCAACACCTTCCTGCCACCTGGCTACAAGATTGAGGTGCAGACCAATGACATGGTGAACGTGACAACGCCGGGGCAGGTTCACCAGATCCCCACCCACGGGCTGCAGCCCCAGCCACAGCCGCAGCCGCCGCATCCATCGCAGCCTTCGGCGCAGTCAACCCCAACACCAGCACAGCCGGCACCACAGCCCACACCTGCCAAAATCAGCAAGGTGAGAGGCTTTGGGTGACCTGCGCTAAGAGCACGGGGATCCTGCTTCCTCCAGCTGAAGCTGGTGTGGAGTTAGAGAGTGAAAAATTACTTCCACGCTGCTTTTCCGCAGTATTTGTGAACCTTCATGCGTACCCCTTCTGCTGCTGGGTTAGTTTCTCATTTTCAAACGTGAAGATGCAATCATTGTTAATTTGACAGCAATTCAAATAAGCTTTCCAAAACACGGAGGGTTTGGAAAAGCCTTGTTGCTGGCAGTGGGGAACTGAAAGACAGTGAGAGCATCTGGTAAATGGCACACACATTATTCAAGAAGTGATCCAGCCACCCTAGGGAAAAGGTTCCTAGTTAAAGCACTGGGCACACATTATCTGCCTGCTTTTGTGTATATTGTCTTAGACTTAAAGTCCCAAGAAAGTGCCCATAAAACAGCGGTTATGATAAAGATACTCCTTTTGGTGTGAAAGTACGTGTGTTGTTTCAAATGCCTGAGGCAATTAAGCCTTTAGGAAACCTTCATTTGTTATTTTGTGAATTCTGCATTGCTTGAAGTCTTGTTTTCAGATTGAATGGTTTTTGTAGAGGGGTCTGGATCAGCTATCAGCTGGAGGGGTTCAGGAGTTACTGGCAACATCTAAAGTGCACGAGTTGAGCAAGATGACCATGCTGTTGCCTGTAGGTATTGGTATGTGTGCCCAAAACAGAGACCTTTCAATAAAAAAGGAAATTTTCTCTGGTTTAGATCTAATCCAGATGCTACTTTCCAAAATATGCATTTTATGTGAAACAGAACAGGATAATAGATGTTTAAGGAGATTCCTCCAGGTAAAATATGGTGTATTTTAGCCTCCAAATGCAAAAATATTTCAGAGCCTTGAGGAGGGAATCTCCAAAGTTTCAAGGGTTAATCCCTAAACTGTTAGGTAACAATTGCCTGGAAAAGGTAATAGGCAGTTAAAAAGCAGAAGGATTTAAAATGAGGCAGTTAGCTGAGCTCTGGACAAACATTGTTGGGACATGCAACTTCCTGCTCAGAAATGGCAAAGTTGCTTTTGCTGAAAGATTTGCTAAAAGATTTGCCAAACTGGACACTGCAGATCATTCCAGGATGAACTTGCCTGTGCCAGATTTCAAGGATTTTTTCTGAAGAAGTACATGCTCTCAGTAAAGATGTAACCGTTTTCTTAACACCGTGGGATAAGTGGTTTTCTCCTTATCAACCTGCAAAGTGTTGAACTATCTTTGCTGAAACTTTAAAATGAATCTGAGGGGCAGGTAAGATATCCCTGCCAGGTAGGTAAAGCTGTAGCTGAGCAAGGCAGGACCTTGTAACAGGATATTTATGGCCATCCTAAGACAGTTATTTACATTCTCAGTCCTGAAAACTCTGTAAAGCAAGTTCTGAAATGTAAAACCTGAGGGGAATAAGTACTTCCATTTCCTTTTAAAATTGCTGCCTCAAAACTAAGTTTTCACCTGGCTGTTCGATTTAGAGTATTGAAAATAATTACTCACTGACTGCTTTTTGTCTGAAGAAACTCCAGTTTTCCCTTGCTATTGCCTGTATACGTCCCACAATTATTCACTAGTGCCAAAGTGACTTGCAGTGTTGGAGCCAGCCATACCTATGCATTTTGGCTCTGTTAAGTTTTTGAGGTAGTTTGTGTCTCTTGTCAGGTTTCAGTCCAAAGCAATTAGCAAGGAAAAATCACCTTAATACCAACATCTTGAACAGCCCAGGCATTTTGTCTCCCTGATGCAGTTTAGCCTCTGCTGGCCCACTAAATATTTATCTATCCCTAAGTGGATTAAAAATGCCTTTATCCCGAGCATAAGGGGATCTCCTGCTTCCTAACACGGCTTGTGTTCCCCTCAGCCATCGCAGTTGCAGGCTCATGCTCCTGCCAGCCAGCAAACGCCCCCGATTCCGCCGTACGCGTCGCCGCGCTCGCCGCCCGTCCAGCCTCACACGCCTGTGACAATCTCTCTGGGCACCACACCATCCTTGCAGAACAATCAGCCCGTGGAGTTTAATCACGCCATCAACTATGTCAACAAGATCAAAAATCGGTTCCAGGGACAGCCGGACATCTACAAAGCCTTCCTGGAGATTCTCCATACGTATCAGGTGAGTGTTAGAGACATGAATTTGTTTCTACGTGTGGTTATTTCTCTTGCTTTGCTTTGGGGGAGTGTCCAAAACTTGAATTTGGGTCTTCTGCTGTACTAGCAGTGGCCAGCAGATAATGATAGACTGCTTTGGATTGGAAGGGGCTGTAAAGATCATCCAGTCCAACCATTTGCCATGGGCAGGAGCACCTTCCACTAGGACAGGCTCCTCCAAGCCCCAGCCTGGTCTTGAAGTCTGCTTGAAATAAGCAGAAGTCTGGCAAGTTAAAAAGATTACATTGCCGTATGAAGTAATCTATTTCAATCCATCATCTTTGTTTGGAAGTGTCTGAAATGCGTGTTTAAAAACTGGATTTGGCTTTTCTCTATGAGCATGTGTCAGGATAAGGCAATGTGGCCTTAGCTCTGTGTTAAAAGCAAGGAAACCACTTCCTTGGCCAGTGTCTTACTGTTCCGAGCCCGTTGGGCATCTAGGATGTATTTATAGTATATATAAGTATAGATATTTAGCATATATGAGAGTCATACCATTACTATATTATGATGCTTTACACAAGAAGCTGAGACCTTTGCTGTTTCATTATTTCTGTTACTGAAAGTTTATTTTTTCTTTGTCACTTGAATAGTTTGTGCCTCCTTTCTTCTGACTCTTCTCCCCTTTCCTCTGGCAGAAAGAGCAGCGTAATGCCAAGGAGGCAGGAGGGAACTACACACCAGCTCTGACAGAGCAGGAGGTCTATGCCCAGGTGGCTCGCCTCTTCAAGAACCAGGAGGATCTGCTCTCAGAATTTGGGCAATTCCTGCCTGATGCCAACAGCTCTGTGGTGAGTATCCTTGTAACCTAGTGCAGACTGTTCCGTATGAAGCCAGTGTTCAGAAAAATGTGCTTTTGCTGTTAATTTCTTGGGGTGTAAGAAGGAGGTCGGGGGGTAGACTCTGTTTTCTGACTACAACTTGTCTCTTAAGTACTTTATTTTAAATGCAATTCCTTTGCCTGAAGGGGTTGTTCTAAGTTAATGCTGTAACTGCAGTAAAATCCATTGATCGTGTAGAGCTAGGAGGAGCAGCAGACCCCCCTGGAGTGCTGCATCCAGCTTTGGGTCCCCAGCACAGGAAGGACAGTGATCTGTCAGAGCAAGTCCAGAGGAGGTCACCAAGATGATCAGAGGGATGAAGCACATCTCCTGTGGAGGAAAGGCTGAGAGAATTAGGATTGTTCTGCCTGGAAAAGAGAAGGCTCAGGGGTCACCTAATTGTGGCCTTCTAGTACCTGAAGGGAGCCTCAAAGAAAGATGGAGAGAGACTTTACACGGGCATGGAGTGACAGGACAAGGGGGAATGGCTTCAAACTGAAAGAGTAGGTTTAGATTAGATACTGGAAAAAAATTCTTCCCTGTGAGGGTGGTGAGACACTGCCACAGGCTACCCTGAGAAGCTGTGGTTGCCCCATCCCTGGAGGGATGTTGAATGGAACTCTGAGCAACTTGGAATAGTGAAAGGTGTCCCTGACCACGGCATGGCATTGGAGCTGAATGATCTTAAAGGTCCCTTCCAACCCAGACCATTCTGTGACATTTTTTGTGGAACGTTGCCCTAATGGTCTTACGGGTTTGTCTCTGGATAAGCTGTTGAGTAAGACAACTGCAGAGAAGGTGGAATCGGTCAGGAATGACCACGGGGGCACAGTGAAGAAGCCACAGCTCAACAACAAGCAGCAGAGACCCAACCAGAATGGCTGCCAGATCCGACGGCACTCGAGCACTGGAGCAACCCCTCCGGTGAAGGTAAGAGCCCGTGCTGCTCCTTCAGAGCCCTATTCGTCCCAGGAGGCTGGGGCAGAGCAGGATGTGTTCTCCAAGTCCTTGCCATTTTCATGGGTGGGCTGCAGCTTGAGAACGTGGAAAATAATGTTTGTCTTTAAACCTTTCAGAAGTCCTTGTTTCCAAGCACAAGTCTTCACCTCTGATTTTTGCAAACCGCTGGTGGTATCTGCTCGTGAGGGTGGGACATAGTTACTTCAGTGGCTTGGAGAAACAGAGTTTTTGTCACTTTATTGAAAGGATGTAGTTTTGTTAGCAGTGTTTAATGAAGGGGAGTTGTGGAGTGTGGAGACAAAAGTCGCAGTAATGCCACAGAATAAATTTGTCCAATATTTGCAGCAAATGTTCCTGAGGCATGTAGGAAAAGACAAGCTGAAAAGGTGTGCCTGCAAGCTTTGTAGTAGTAGAAGTTGGAGCAGATGCAGTAGTATCATGTTTGCTCATCTTTCCTGTGATAAAGCTTTTAATACAATGATGAATGATTATTCTCTCAGCAGAGTTTGCCCTTTTCAAATGACGCACGATTTGTGAGAGCAGCGAGGCTTTGTAGTGCAACAAAAAGTGTCCTCTGGCCAGGTGGCTTCGTGTTTGTGCATGAAGGATAAATTTGCCTGGTTTTTTTTTTTTGAAGCCAGTATATCTTCCTTTGTCATGAAAAGCATTAGCAGGCATAATTGTACCATTTAAGTCCCCTTCTGCCCTTTCTCTTCCTCTTGAAATTAAAGGCACTGAAATAAAGCATGTTTTGGAGGCAACTTTCAGCCTTTCTGAGGATGGGGAAATAAAGCGTCTTGCAGTAGAATGTAAGAGAAAAAAATTGTCATTCAGGGGAGGTGCGAGACTTGCAGAACAGGACGAGTGATAGGAAAAAATCACTTCTTCTGGCAGTTTTCCAAACTAGTTGTCAGGTAAGATATGCTGTGGTGTGATTGAAACAATCAGCCAGTTACAGGAAAGGGTGCAACAACGTGTTACAAGTATTTGGAGTGGCATGCTACTTATTAACATTCGGTAAATTAACTTGTAGCACATGTTTTAATAGACTTTTCCTTCAAAAAAGCCACCTTTCCTTTAATGGGAAGCACATGGTGGGATCAGGGAGTTGGCACTCCTGTGATAGAAAATCAAATTGTCTCAACTTGCTGAGCACCCCTTTTATTTTTAATTGCCTTCTTTTTTTTTTTTGATAACAGAAGAAACCAAAGCTGCTTGGTTTGAAAGACCAGTCTTTGGCAGAAGCCAGCAAACATGGTGTGGGGACAGAATCTCTCTTCTTTGAGAAGGTGAGAGGCAGGATGCAGATGTTGCATGTCCTTGATGTATGTCCTTCCTGTATACATCTGGATTTCTATCACAGTGAAGTGTGTGAGATTTACACCACCCTGCTAACATCTCTCAGCTTGACCTCAGATGTGTCCTGTGACCTCTAAGTCGGATCCATTGAATTTCTTAAAAATTGGTGATATTTTTTACATGTGTCTTTTCCCCCAAACTCCTTTTCCAGCTTTCCACCTGCCGCTGCTGCAATTTTTTTGAGGGAATGGGGAGTTTTTTCTTGTAACCCCCCACACTCCAAATTGTTTTCCCCTTTACAAGATCCCCATACAGCTGATGATGTGCATGGTGTGTCTTGCTGTGTCAGCACAGCTTGTACCCATCTACAGCCAGCTGGCTGCAGTGGGGGAGCTCAGTTTACAAAGCACCTGATTCATATTTACATTGGATTGAGGGTTTTTTTATTTCCCCTCAGAGATTAATCTAATTAATTGCACAGTTGTTACCTGTTGCTGCTTTAGCACACAGATCGAGTGAAGGAGATATGGGATGTTTCCAAGTGGTACCTTGGTGTCTTCTCTGAGATGTCCATACATTGTGTTATAGCTCAGAGGGGAGTATGGAGCAAACTTAAAACCATCCTTTTAAGCAATATTCCTGCACTGATGACAGTCTTGGCTGTTCCCTGCTGATCTGGTGAATTCTGCAGCATGATGGGAACCAGCTAATGGTAACTGGGAACCAATTTATTGCTTGGAGGATATGTAGGTGTTAACATGAGTAAACCTAGAAATCCCTGCTGTGCAATTATGACCATAATGATGAATAACTTAACAATTATAGATCTCAGTCTGATGTGTAGATCCAACTGTTCTTGTGCGTAAAGTAATGGTGCTGGGATGAATAGTTTGGCTTCCTCATTCTGTGAAGATCGGGGTTACAGAGTGAGGATTGTCTGTGACAATCCAAGCTGGAAGCAGGCAGAGGCTGAAGAGGTGTTGCCCAGGGCATGAGTCTCATATCCCCCCTCCCTACCTGAAGCACTCTCTGGAGTTTAAAACCAGCCTGGGTGGGTTTGTGGTGCTGCAGTTACAATTGCTGTAGTCCATGATTCCAGTGGTTTTTAGGCAAGCTGTTGCAGGGTTCTTTGGAGGATTTAGTGCTTCACTTGCTGCTCCTTTCTTAGAGTAATGCCCCAGTGCTGACATTGCAGGGGATCCCAGTGTGGAGATGGCTCCCCTCAGTACCAGTTTGTCTGGCCCTGTGTACAGGGCAAGTTCTCTCTGTTCACCTCACTTAAAGATTTGTGTGCCTTGGTGGGAAACACAGTGCCAAATCCAGGTCTCCAGGACCTCCCCCTGCTTGGTCTCACCCTGACAGCTCCTCCTTTCCTCTCATCTCCTCTCCCTCAGGTCCGCAAAGCGCTGCGTAGCACAGAAGCCTACGAGAACTTCCTGCGCTGCCTGGTTATTTTCAACCAGGAGGTGATCTCCCGGGCCGAGCTCGTGCAGCTGGTTTCTCCATTCCTGGGGTAAGTGCAGCCCCGTTCCTGGTCTGTTCCTGTTGTGGAGCCAGGAAAGAAACACTCACGTTCACGTCTTCGGCACTGCCCTTTCCTATTCCTTATCCCAGGGAGGTTCCCAGCTGTGCCCTGACAGGCAGCATGCAGGAGCAGTACAGGTGTTGCTTGCTGTGTGCCTTCCCTTTCCAGTAGGGCAAACAAAATTATTAGCAGCCTGTTATTGCAGTTTCTTACTCTGGAATCATGGGTTATGTCATTTGAGAAAAGATTGGCTGTCTAATTACATAGAAAATGTCCCCCCAAAGAAGCAGAGTGCTGATATAGACCCACTAAAGTTTCCAAAAAAGCAGCTGAATTCTGTCACAAAGTCAAAAATGTTAAGGAACTCTGTACTTTAAATAGGAATTCACGACTTCCATGATTGTCAGTAATGTACAGAACAGCTCTGTTAAATGGTTAAAACTGACAGATATCCTCTCATCAACTCTGGGCAACAGGATTAGTATTTCTTTTGCCTGGGGACTGAATTGCTAGTTCCAAGGGAGAAGGCAACATAAATTGGGTTCAGGACACCGTTACGGTAGCTGCCGTGCAGAGAAACTGCCCCAAGGAGCTTCCACTCGCTCTATAGGTCCACTGGAATTAGTCAGGCATCAGCAGGATGCCTGACTTCAGGTAGAAAAGGTGCAATATTTGACAAGAAAATTCTGTACTTTTTTTATCTACTGCCTGTGCTCCTAACTGTAGGGGAAGATATAATACAGGGTTTTTTTATTCTGGAGTTGGACATTATCTTTTGCCATATAATGAAAAAGCAGTGATTCAATTAGTAACGGGTTCAGTTCTTCCTATTGCTGGAGCTTTGCATGAGATAAGAGGACTTGAACAAGTGCTGTATTTTAGACAAATAATTTTTTCAGGAAGCTTTTCAAGCGGGTGAACTTGGGCCTTGCAGGCAAAGGCTTCTCCATGATCTGTGCTGCTCCGTGAAGTCTGGTTCAAGCAGCTGCTTGGCACTGAAACCTTTTGCTGTGTAGTTACAGAATTGCTTTTTGGTTTCTCCTTGCTGCCTCTGGAAAGGAAAGGTCTGGTTTAAGATTCAAACCACTGGCAAACAAGGAGGAATCTGGCCTGAGTTCACTACCAGGGTATTCTGGGGAGACCCAGATGTGACTGTGCCATGAATGCTGTTCCTGTAGTGAAAGCTTTGACAGCTGCTCCTTGCTTGTCACTAATCCTAAAGCACCTTAGTTGCGCCCAGAGAGCAGTCCCCCACCTGATCAACAGCAGGTGCTTGTTCCCCATTTGGTCAGGCTCTGTGGAAGTGGGGTTAAATAAAGAGGGTCTTCTCACCAGAATGATAATTTAGAGGGTTGTCTGTAACTGTAGTAATCAGTTCTAGCCTCAGCATCACAGCTCAGCGCCGTTTGTGTTCTGCTTAGCTCATTTTTCACTTCATTCCTTTTATTTTAGGAAATTCCCAGAATTGTTCACTTGGTTTAAAAACTTTCTGGGATATAAGGAGTCTGTTCACATGGAGACGTATCCGAAGGAGCGGGCTACTGAGGGGATTGCCATGGAGATTGACTATGCCTCCTGCAAGAGGCTGGGCTCCAGCTACCGAGCCTTGCCCAAGAGCTACCAGCAACCCAAGTGCACGGGGCGGACTCCGCTGTGTAAAGAGGTAAAACAGAACCACAGAGGAAAGCTCTTCCCAGACTATTTAAAGCATCGGAGCAAAAGCAAGCAAAATGGAGCAGGATGGGGAATTTAGTTTGTGTCCCTGTGTTGGAAAGGTTCCTGGAGATGTCAGGGCACATCTGGTGGTGGTGAGCATGGAGCTGGGGCCAGGCAGCTGCCTGCACAGCACTGATCCTGGGTGCTGCTCCTGCAGCCAGGCGTGTGTGGGCACACCATCCTGGCTCGGGATCGCCGCGGTGTGTGGCAGCCCGAGGGGAGCACACCTAAGGAATTCCTAGTGGCACTCCTGTAAACATCTGGATCATATCCAGCAGTTATTGCACAGGGTGAGGCGTCAGTCTAGGAACTGGGTTATGCTGGAAGCTGGCTGGGAGTTGTGGTAGCCACGTGGCTTTGATGGTTGGCATCAGCTCTTCTCCGGCAACGTTTGTGAAAGGTTTGCATAGAGCGTCGGGGGGCAGCTGGAGAAAAACCTACTGAATAGTTATGATGGTTAATTACTGACATACCTAATGCACCTACATTTTATTTATGCTGTGTTACGTAGTACAGCCTGTGAAAGGAACATTAAGATTGCAAACTTAAGTAGGAGATGACAGAACCAGTTTTCTGTGTGGTCTTAATGTGATCTCAGAGGTCCTTTATAAGGTAGTATGTAATTCAGGCTTATTGCTATCTTTTTGCCTAAATTCCCACTTAGCCTGCTTTCAGAGTTGTCTCTAGGCCAACTTTAAAAGAAAATCATGTTTTCTGTAGACAGATTCTCCCACGTATTCCCTCAGATGCAGCTTTCTTTCTCCCTGAAATGCTGAATTTTTAATCCATGTCTTGACACGTCTCTCAAAAGCTTCTTGTGTGATGCAGTTACAAACTTTTCTCTCTGTGAGAATCTAATGACTCAGTTGTTCAGGCTTTGGGTTTATGAAAACTGGACCTGGCTTTCAAGACTGCCTGCATTGTTTCTTACCTTTCAGCCTCTTTGAGGTTGTTGTTGGTTTGTTTGTTTGTTTGTTTTTTAATGTTCTGCCCCTGTATTGAAAGCTGCAGATGCTGAGCTGTTTGTCGGGAAAGGTGATGCTGGGGTATGGTTTTATACTTCCAATTAGCCTTATTTGGAGGCAGCAGCTGTGTCCTGTCTAACAGTCACATCTGCTGTGGTGACCACACAGTGTTGATGGTGAATCACACATGGGGAACCAGCTGGTTGCAGCTGACTAATCCAAAGTAGCAGAAAAGCTCCTTTCACCTTTATTTTCCTCTTCTCTCACGAGTTTTTTCTTCCCAGCTCCAGCCTGTGAATTTTTCAGGCTGCCTGACTGTTAGGGTTCTGGCTGTTTGGGGTTGCCCTGTGGATGCTGGGCTTCGGAAGGAGCACACACTTCTTCCAGCTGGGAATTAGATTGTCCCATCAGAAGACTGCTCTTGAAGCTGGCCACGTGTGATCCCCTTGAACACTGACCACGACTCTGGTTCTCCCTCAAAGGTTCTGAATGACACCTGGGTCTCCTTCCCATCCTGGTCTGAAGATTCCACATTTGTGAGCTCCAAGAAGACACAATATGAAGAGCACATCTACAGGTGTGAGGACGAGCGTTTTGAGGTAAATTGTTTTTCCTTGGATCATGTCTCAGAAAGCTCTGTTCTGTGAACAGTTAATGAACCTGGTGTAGTGATACCTTTAATTCTGCATCTTTTATTGTTTCTGCCACCTGTTTTTTTGCATAAAAGCTTGCTTTCTCTTCATGCAAGATGCCTTGGCTGCATAACCACTAAGCTGCCACCCCTGCCCCTCACCTTTTGTGCGGAGCTCTTTGTTCACCCCACTCCACATGAAATTGTTGAATGGCCAGCATGGAATTGTTGCATCTTCTCTGTTCTTCCTGCCCACGTAGTGCATGAGAACATGCATTCCCCTGTAATCATCTGCAAAGCAATGTGTTCAGGATTTTAAATGACTGACATTTTGACTGGAAATGGAAGTTAGCTGGGCAATTACCTGAATTTGCACAGATTTGGCACGTCCTTTTGTAGAGTAACTGTCAATTGTGTTCTGTTCCCAGCTGGAAGATGTAATTTCCGAATAGTATCATTCTGGTAGCCTTTAAATTCTTACACAGTGTTATTTAGGTAGCAGATGAAATATAATTGGATTGTTTTAGAGCAGCTGAACACCAAAGTGCTCGAATACACCTTGTTAAACAGGCGCAGCTTCTTGTTTCGTGTCACTTGAACGTTTGCCTCTGTGAAGTATCATGTTTTGTCTATTCAAATGCTACGGCTAAAGCACTGTTCTCTCCAGCTGGATGTTGTCTTGGAGACCAACCTGGCAACGATCCGTGTTCTCGAGGCAATCCAGAAGAAGCTGTCACGCTTGTCTGCGGAGGAGCAGGCCAAATTCCGGCTGGACAACACCCTGGGGGGCACCTCGGAGGTGATCCACCGCAAGGCTCTCCAGAGGATATATGCTGACAAAGCAGCTGACATCATCGATGGGCTTCGCAAGAACCCCTCTGTGGCTGTTCCCATTGTGCTGAAAAGGTACTGATGGCCCCAGAGCCCTGCCCCAGGGTCCCTTCCAAAGGGCAGTGCAATGTATGCCACCCAAATTTATGGAAAAGTGGCTAATTCCTGCCCCTAGGGAGTGTGCCCTCCACAAGGCTGTACATTTGCCCCAAAAGGTTGTGGCTGCCCCGCTCCTGGAAGTGTTCAAGGCCAGGTTGGGCAGGGCTTGGAGCAGCATCGTCCAGTGGAAAGTGTCCCTGCCCGTGGCAGGGGGTGGAACAAGATGGTCTGTAAGGTCCCTTCCAAACCAAACCATTCTATTATTCTGTGAAACTAAGAAGTTCATTTATATTCTGGACAGTTGGTGTATTCCATAATCATCACCTAGAGGGAATTACCCTCCTGAAACAAAACCCTTAGAACTCAGCTGGAAGGATATAGAGCTTTTGTTGTCTCCTCTTAAACATTTTTCTTCCCTGGTGTCAGCATTGTGTGTAAGATAAGGGAAATGTTGTCCCAGGGCTAAATGTGATCCCTTTTCAAATCCTATGGGCATGTGTGCCCAGGTCATGGTGTGTCTCCTATCCTCAGATTCCCAGTCCTGTTTCTGTCAGCCTCCCCTTCCTCAGTTAAAAGGGAGTGGATGCTACAACTCCTTGGGGAAGGTTAGGGAGATATGTGAGCAGTACATGCTGTTTTATCTCTGTGGGACTCTTGGTCCTGTGTTTTGGAGTTCTGGAGCTGGGTATAGCAGTCTTCCCAGGACACCTGCAAGGTCCCGGTTTCCCTACCCTTCTTGGACTGAATCAAGCGTGCTTTGCTTGTGATGCTGAGTCAAGGTTCGGGAGTGCATTCCCAGGATGCTCAGCTGTCTATGCTTTTTTCATTGTCCAAACTGCCCCTGTTCCACAGGTGGAGCTTTCTGTGGCTTTCTGAGAGACAAGGGCCAGCTTTTTTACCTTCCCTGTCCCTTTATTCCCTCTCCCGGGGCTGCTTTGTTCCTGTGTGGTTTTACCTAAATGTGAAAGAAACACGGAGTGGTTTCTCCAGAAGAGTGTGTCCAGGGGGCACCTCCTGGAAAGCTCCTTTCTGTGGGATATCTTCGATCCATGCCCATTTCACTGGGAGTTCAGCTCTTGTCAACACCCACCAACAACCATGGACTGAGGTTTTTCTTGTATGCTCACCTCTTAGCTCACCTTTGTTTTCTTGGTCCAAGGTTAAAGATGAAGGAGGAAGAGTGGCGAGAAGCCCAGAGAGGATTTAATAAAGTCTGGCGAGAGCAGAATGAGAAGTATTACCTGAAGTCCTTGGACCACCAGGGCATCAACTTCAAGCAGAATGATACCAAGGTCCTAAGGTCAAAGAGTCTCCTCAATGAGATTGAAAGCATCTATGATGAGGTGAGATGGTCACCAATAGTTTCCTTCCCTTGACCTTATGTACTTTGCTAGTGCAGTTTCAGTTCCTGTTCCTCACAACTTGATGAGGGAGGAAATCTGTTCCACTGGCAGAGCTTTCTAGCTGTCTCTTGGGTGGTGGAGAGGGATTGTTTAGGCTGATTTTTATGCTGTTTCTCCTTTGTAGAGGCAAGAACAGGCTTCAGAAGACAATGCTGGAGTCCCCACAGGCCCACACCTCTCACTAGCCTATGAAGACAAGCAGATCCTGGAAGATGCTGCCTCTCTCATCATCCACCACGTGAAGCGGCAGACAGGAATCCAGAAAGAGGACAAGTATAAAATCAAGCAGATCATGTATCACTTCATTCCAGACCTGCTGTTTGCTCAGCGAGGTGAACTCTCGGATGTGGAAGAGGAAGAAGAAGAGGAAATGGATGTGGACGAAGCTACTGGGGCTGCAAAAAAGCACAACGGTGTTGGGGGTAGTCCTCCCAAAACCAAGCTGATGTTCAACAACACGACAGCCCAGAAGCTGCGGGGCATGGATGAGGTCTACAACCTCTTCTACGTGAACAGCAACTGGTACATCTTCATGAGGCTGCACCAGATCCTGTGCCTGCGGCTGCTGCGGATCTGCACCCAGGCCGAGCGGCAGATCGAGGAGGAGACGCGGGAACGGGAGTGGGAGAGGGAAGTGCTGGGCATAAAGCGAGACAAGAGCGACAGTCCTGCCATCCAGCTGCGACTGAAGGAGCCCAGTGAGTGACTTCTGGAGGGAGGCTGGGGGGAAAAGGTGCTCGGTTTGTGTTGTGGTGGAAAGGGTGTTTGGTGTCTTCAGGCACGTGACAGCAGTGACCCTTTAAGATGGGCTTTCCTTTATTATCCCTGGGGAGATGGGAAGATGTGGAGAACATGGGACTTGAAATAGCAGAAGGATAATAGGCAGCAGTTATTTCATAAGAGCTTTCATTTTACACTTGCATATCTTCAAGTCCTCTTAAGTAAAAGCTTTCAGAAATAAAAAGCTCATGGAGGAGGCTAGACCTAGAAAGCAAGAGATTATGAAAATGCCTGTGGCCGTTAAAGGACTTATTTAGGTCCGTAAGAGACAGCTGAAGTAACTCTTCAGCTTCAGTGGGTCACCTGAGGACCAGACCTCACAGCAGCCCTTCCCGGGGGTGGCGTGCCCATCTCTCCCCTTCTCTCCTGTCGCAGTGGACATCGATGTTGAGGATTATTACCCGGCCTTCCTGGACATGGTTCGCAACCTCCTGGACGGGAACATGGACTCGTCGCAGTACGAGGATTCCCTGCGCGAGATGTTCACCATCCACGCCTACATCGCCTTCACCATGGACAAGCTGATCCAGAGCATCGTGCGACAGGTGGCTGCCAGCCAGGCCCGGGGGCTGGGTGGGGTGGGGCAGGGAAAGTAGGCGCCTTGTGTGCTGCAGTGACAACCCAGGCTCGCGTTGGTGGCCGTGTTGTGTGCCTACGTGGGGAATTTCAGGGGTAAGCAGGTAAATTCAGGGCGTTTCCTCACCCAGTTCTCTAACCCTCATAGTAGAGAGATGATGGACGGTGATTTCTGATCTGTTTGAATTATTAAGAATGTCCTCTACAGAGTTCTCCTTGTTTTCCAGATGTTTTAGGATATATGTATTAAAAGCATGTCCAGAGCTAATCTTGCCTTAGCTTTGGGAAAAAAAAAAAAGGAAATGACATCTAAATAGTTCCTTTCCTTTCCATCACTGCTATAGGAGTACACGCTTTTTAGAAAAACCTTTTATCTCTTTTATCTGGCTGCTGGAGTATCTCATTTTGGCTGTTAAACTCCAGTCCTTTATTGGGTTGGTAGGAAGAATGTGTGAGCAAAGGAAAATTTCTTGTGCCTTTTTGTAGCATGAAGAACAAAAACAGACACAAGGGGCTGGAAGTGGAATAACTTGAAAGGGCTTTCCTCTTTCAGAAGGGTAGAGCTGCTCTTCAGAAGCCCTTCAGTCCAGAGATTAACTGAGTTCAGAAGACAGTTGGGAGACTTTTGATTTTTAAACTTGCACAAAATATGGATTTGATCTTAAACCTCCCACCCCTCTCCTCAGACACAGCAGCAGCCCCTTGGTGAAGAAAGGACACGCTGTGTCACGGAGCCCTGGCCCTTCCTCCCCTGCTGCTGATCAGAATATTCTCTGCGCGTAGTTTTTCTCTGAGTAGCTGTGCTTTGCCACCTGCTAACTTTTCTAAAGATATTGTGGGTTTTCACGTAGTAGCAGAGATCACCTGCAACTGGAAGAAGCCAAGGGTTTTTTGCTTGAGCTCAATCCCGTTGTTACACCTTATTTAATTCTGTTCTGCTGGCGGTGTTAGCAGCCTCCCTGACAAACGCCTTCCCCCCATTGCTCCTGTTTGCAGCTCCAGCACATCGTGAGCGATGAGATCTGTGTGCAGGTGACAGACCTGTACCTGTCGGAGAACAGCAACGGAGCCACGGGAGGGCTCCTTGCGTCCCAGTCCTCCCGCACGCTCCTGGAGGCCGCCTACCAGCGCAAAGCCGAGCAGCTCATGTCCGAGGAGAACTGCTTCAAGGTAAAGCCAGGCTCTGAGCCAACGTAAAACCAGCAAGAGCTGAGGGGGATGCCTTTTAAGAAGAGAAAGGCACTGGTCCTTTAAAAAAGAGCCTTCTTTAGGCACCCAGGAATGAAGAAAATTAACTCCATCCCAGCCAAAACCAGCATTCGTACTGCCAGGTTTTGGAACATAGGTTAATGCTTCTGTAAGGGCCCCTCAGAAATGAAATTTCAAGGAGGAATATATTTCCTGGAACAGCCATGAATATCCCCTGTGCTTTACAGCAGCTTTGGGCTGTATCGTACTGACTGCTTGGCTGCCACTGCTTTTAGTTTGTTACCTCAAACTCTCCCGTTTCTCTGGTAGATCAATTTTGTCAACTGCTGGGAGATCTGCCACTACTGACTGGGCATTAAATCACTGCTGCTTGCATACATTGCTAATAAACCTAATCAAATCCATACTTCCTTTGCTGAAGAGGCAGGAAGTGGTCAGGCCCTTTCTGAGCCAGAGAAGTACTTTGGATAAAAGCCTGAGTGTATAATACCTCTTCCCGTGCCCTCAAACTTACTTTGGGGGCTCAAGAAGGTTTCCTTTAAAACTGCCAACTTGCTGCATTGTCCCTTTGACCCAGTAAGAAGTGAAGGTATTTGTTTCTATTTCAAACCTCCTCTTACTGAAGTTCCTTCTGCTTTTTCTTTATAGCTGATGTTCATTCAGAGCCGAGGTCAAGTTCAGTTAACCATTGAGCTGCTGGACACAGAAGAGGAAAACTCGGATGACCCTGTGGAAGCAGAGGTAAGGGCAGCTTGTCCAGAGAGCTGACTGTGATAGTCAAGGTTGCTCTGGACCAGAGTGTCCAGTTGACTGGTGGTGTGGTCCGTTAGCACAAGACAAAGAAACGCCAAGGTCGTGTCATAAAGCTTCCAATGATGTGAGCAGGCAAATCCTTCTTGGTTTATTTTGTATTAAAAAACACCCAGAACCACATAAAGAAACATTGTACCTGCCTTTTTGGGTGTAAGATGCACAGAGCCTTCAGAAGAGACATCAAGTTCTCCTGTGTGACTTCCAGCTCAGCCTCCTTAACTCTGGTGTGTTGTTTGGTGGGAGGGCAGTGACTGATGTGTGCTCTGTGCTTGCTCCCAGCGCTGGTCTGACTACGTGGAGCGGTACGTCAACTCGGATTCTACCTCCCCCGAGCTCCGCGAGCACCTGGCCCAGAAACCTGTCTTCCTGCCCAGGTGAGTGGCCAGGCTGTGCTGGGAAAGGCCCTTAAAGCTCATCTCATTACTTGCTGTGTGCAGAGACACCTCCCTCTAGCCCAAGTTGTGCCAAGCCCTGTCCAACCTGGCCTTGAGATCCACCACCTACACCCAGTGCCAGGGGCTGGGTGCCAATTCCAAGAGGCGTTCTCTGGTTTGCAGGAATCTGAGGCGGATCCGCAAGTGTCAGCGTGGTCGGGAGCAGCAGGAGAAGGAAGGGAAGGAGGGAAACAGTAAGAAGTCCATGGAGAACGTGGAGAGCCTGGACAAGCTGGAGTGTAAATTCAAGCTGAACTCCTATAAGATGGTGTACGTGATCAAGTCGGAGGATTACATGTACAGGAGGACCGCGCTGCTGCGAGCTCAGCAGGTAGGAGCCAGCAGAGAATGGGGTGGGCTGCTGGTGTTTCCTGGGACCCAGGGGAAGGAAGGAGCTGTTGCCTCTCTGGCTATTTGGGAAGCTCTAAAAGTCTGGGTTTATTCAGGATGAAAAGAGCTTGTGACTCCAGATGGGTGAAGTTTAGGAGGATTGCAGTGGAGGAAACTGATCTGGTCGTCTGGATGCTTTGCCACTTCCATTTTCTCATCTTACGGGAATATTTCCATCAGCTTTTATCATGTATTTAGATTTATAAAACAACTACTTACCATGTTTCGTGCAGATGAGATACAGATAGTGGCTTTATTTCGTTAGTTGTAAAGTAATTCTCTTAAACTTTGCATCCACATCAGCTGAGAGCATTTTATTGCAGCACAGTGACTCCTTGAAATGCTCATACTGAGGATTTTGATTGAATTTCATCCATCTCATTCAGCTGGCACAAACTTCAAGGAAATGTAAGCTTATAAGCAGGAGACTATGTGGCAGTGCTCTTCACAGAGAATCTCAACATAAATTCTTGAAGTGTTAAATATGTAGTGTGCAGCTTAGCCCTTGGTTACTGGAATACACTGAGGGAGCTGTAAAAGCTACATTGGATTTTGGAAACAAATCTATTGGATTTAGCAGTTAACACCCCAAAGCAGTCAGTCTCTCGGAGAAGAACAAACAAATAATAAAATCTGTAAGTTTTAATCTGGAGATTTAATTATATTGCCTGTTTTCAATTATGACTGTAGCCATGGCTTTATACCATCTGTCCTGGATTTTACATTCCTTAGGCAGATGCTCTTACCCAAAAAAGTGCACAGTTCTTGCTCTCCTGATGTTTCTGTTAAGTCAGAGCTTCTTCAGCCTGTTAGACCTGACCTGAGTCTTAATTTTCTGTAGCAATTGTGTCCCCAGTATGTGCAATGCATGTTGAACTTGCTGTTTCCTGGGACTGTGCCCCTCTCTGCGGGCTGGAGACAAACCCCGAGGGCTGGGAAGAGCAGGACTTGCCTGGTCTGGGTGCTAGCAGAGGAGGCAGCAGCATTTTTGGGCAATGCAGAAGGGATTCTGAGCTGGGATGCAGCTTTCAGGCTCCTGCTGGATATGTTCTGTGTCCCCAGCCCATGAACTGCTGTATGAAACAAAGAGCATAAACTTTTTTGTACTTCTGAGCTCATTTTGCCGTGCGTTTTCTTGGAGAGGAGACTTGGGGGACCTTCATCAGAGCTTTCCCTCTGTCATTAGTCCAGTGTCTGCATTACAAATTCCCTCTGTGTTTGATCCCCTTGCCAGTGTCAACCAGTAGGCAAGCTTCATGTTATGGTGCAGTTTGTGGGCCAAAGCTGCCTTTTCCTAACAACTCTCCCTGTTTCTGCAGTCCCACGAAAGGGTGAGCAAGCGGCTGCACCAGCGGTTCCAGGCCTGGGTGGACAAATGGACCAAGGAGCATGTGCCCCGCGAAATGGCAGCCGAGACAAACAAGTGGCTCATGGGTGAAGGCTTGGAGGGCTTGGTGCCCTGCACCACCACCTGTGACACAGAGACCCTGCACTTTGTCAGCATCAACAAGTACCGCGTCAAATACGGCACGATATTCAAGACGCCCTAAGAGTCCCCCGGGGCGAGGGAAGAGCCCGGGAGATGTGTGTGTGTGCGCGCATCCAGGGAAGGAGGAAGATGCCTTTCTCCCCTCACTGTGTATCCGTAACATGGCCACTTGACTAGTGCGTGGCTGGTACAACCTGTCCCGGCGGGATTCCCTGCGGGGACGTGGATCTCCGCCTGGGGCCATGGGCTGCCGGCCCTTTCTGGGCAGGAAGGACCCTTCTCTGAACTGAGCCATCCCAGAGAAACACCACGAGCTCGTACACACCAGCAGCGTTGAGGCTTTGACTCCCTGAGCGGCGAGGGAGGGGAACAGGATGCTCTCCACCACCGGACCGCTTGGATGTGTCCCCAAAATCCCCAGGTGCCTGTCGCCACCGGATTCTCCTCACCTTGGCAGCCTCCGGCACGGGGCCACGGGGCAGCGGACCCCGGGTTCCTCTCGCTCCCTCCCCTCCCTCCCAGGCTGGACTCACCCTGTGCAGATCGGTCTGTCCTTTCTAGTGCCAGTGGAACTGTTTTATTTTTATTTTGAGTTTTTGTTTTTGGTTTTTTTTTGTACCTGCTTGTTTACTAGTCTCTCCTAGTGCCATGCACCAGCTTTTCACACACATGTACGTACACACACACAGCAGAGAACAACACGATTTTAACATGTTCCCCTCCTTTTTTGTAAATAAAGGTACAAATTGTCAATTTTTTGGGTTTTTTTTTTTTCTTTTTGTTTTGTTTGGGTTTTTTTAATTAAAGGAATTATGCTTGATGTGCTAGCATAACTGTACTAGCTTCTTGTGTACCATAGTACCAGGTGGCTTGAGAATTAGTACCGGCAGACAGACCGATGGAGACATTTATTACACTTTTTACCAAAGGGAGTTATCATTGTAGTGCTTTTGTGTGGAAACTTTTTTCTCCTTTTTTTGTAAATAAAAAAAATAATGTCTTTGTTCTTAACTGGAGGAAGACGCTCGCTCACCCACAGCCGTGTTCCTGGTGTAAAAGGCACTGTTGCAGCATGCAGGTTTTGGGGCGGGAAAGGGGAGGGAAGAGGGAGGTGTAATCCAACCCCTTTTCTAAGGCTGGCAAGAGGAAACAGCAGAGGCAGCGTGTGCGTTTGGGGGTTAAACAACTGAGGTATAAGCAGCCTGAAAGATATAGAGTACATAATTTTAACTTCTTTAAATTTTTGGCTTTTTTCCTGGTGGGTAATTTTTATCCACCTTGTCTTCCAGCTCCAAGGATCTTCGCTATTTGGAAGTGTTGCTGAGCAACTTAGCTGCGGCTGATTGTGCTGATATATTTTTCCCTTTCGGTGTTGGAGAAAACATCATGGGAAATACCAAGCCAGTATTTGACAGAGCTGCTCTGAGTGTGCGCGTGCGTGTGTGCAAGAGAAGGAGGAGGGACTGGGGAGGTCTCAGTGCATTTCACTCCAGAAATCCACATATGGGATATATATTTTTTTAAGCAGAGAAATGTAACGCTGGCAGATATTTAAAACGCGGGGGAAGATTCTCATTTTAAAAATAAAGAAGTCAGCACAGATTTTGTAAGCCACGCCAGCCACCACTGCGCTGTGTCTCCTCAAAAGGAGGCGGCTTTCGTTGCAAAAATCCATGCTGCCAGTCCTACACGCCTGGAATGGTTTCCATCATCCCTGGATAGGGAGCCACCAGCAGGGCTTTGCACAGCTTCAGCCTTTCCCACGGACTTACTGTGTTTTGAGACAGCAGGTTGACAGAATCGTAGACCAGCCTGGCTTGGAAGGGACCTTAAATATCATCTAGTTCCACATTCTCTCCTCCTGCCACCACAGCTCCTTCCCTGCCGTAGAGAGAGGCAGGGGAGCAGGGCTGGAGGGAGGCTCTGGAGCCAGGGTGGAAGTCACAGCCCGAGGGGCCACGAGTCATTGGCAGCTCGGGAGTGGGAGCCTCCTGTGGAGAGAGGGAGAGAAGGAGGAGCCCAGCAGGGGATTTTCACACTTTGGTGTCACCCCTCTGTTTCTCCTTTGCTGGAACCAGGCAGGAAGGGGCTCTCATGTGTCCTCTTCATTCCAAAGCTGTCATGCACGCTTCCCGATTATTTCCTCCCCTTTTTTATTCTGTATGCTCAAGGTGATCTGGAAGGGAAAATCTTCGGTGATTTAGACTTTTGGCCAGTACCAGCTGCTGCTGCTTGGTGGGGATCCTATCCCAGGAGCCTGGGCCTGCATGTCATTGAGCCAAGGGAGGCTGGTGCAGGTCACCGGGGGGAGACCTTGCCTCTGGTGCTCCATCTGACATCCCAGCTCTGCTCCCAGCCTGTACAATAGCAGAGGTTTGCTTTTCTTTAATTTTCTTTTTATTTGATCTCCCTTTTTGTATTCTGTAATGTGATCCTCGGCCCACAACCCATGTGGTTTCTATACCAATGTTGTAAACTTGAATGTAGCGCAGTATTTCCATTAAAACATCAGGGCTGAGCATCGTGTACAGATTCTTCCTTCCCTCCTGATGATAATGACATTTTGGGGCGATTTGGAGGCAAACCAGGGCATGGAGCTTTGGTGGCAGGATTGCTTAGGATTGCTTAGGCTGAGGGACAGCGATGAGGGGGGTTCTGCCTTCTCCTCATCCAGGGAGCGCTCAGGGTGGGACAAGAATCTTCTCCCAAACTTGATAAGCAAACACATTCCCCCAAGAAGCAGCAGAGGCAAAACCATGGCCACAAGGAGCTCTCAGCAGAAACGAGTAAGAAACTTGTCTGTTCCCTCATGAAATCTCCCTTAGGGCTTCTCTTCAGGCACCTGCAAGCACTCATCACGAAGAAGATCATCAACTCATCTCTTCACCAGGGACAGCCTGTGAGGACTCACCCACACAAAGCACTCTGAGACACGAGCTCCAGCCCCACCACGGGCACAGCACCACCGAAACCTGGTACTCACGTGGGCCCGAAGGACTGTCCCACTTGAGCCGGCCCGAATTCCTGCACAACAGCCTCCTCGTACGGGATGCGCCGCGGAGTCTGGAAGTAGGAGAGCTGGAAGGGAGGAGGGCGATCCCCGGGGCCGCCCCGATCCGCAGAGGGCCGGGCGGGCTCCGGGAGAGCTCTGGGAGAGCCCCGGGAGGGCTCTGGGCGGGCTCCGGGAGGGCTCTGGGCGGGCTCCGGGAGAGCTCCGGGAGAGCTCCGGGAGAGCCTCG
>WBMY01010735.1:12100-28324 GCA_013397315.1 Donacobius atricapilla | reverse complement strand
GGGGAAGCTCCGGGCCGGCTCGGCCGCGCCTGCGCAGCGCAGCGCGGGGCGGGGCGGGGGCAGCGCCGCTGCCATGGCCGCGATCAAGCACCGACGGACGGCCCTGGAGCGAGTGGAGAAGTTCCTCTCCGACACCTACTTCACCGACTGCAACCTGCGGGGCAGGTGGGCGGCGGGGGAGACTCTCCGGGACACCGCCGGGGTGCTGGCGGCGCCGGGACAAGCTCCGGTGTGTCCCCGCGGGGCGGGGGTGCTGCCCCGAGGCGCTGCCGACCGTGGGTGCGGGGTTCGGGGCGCTCAGTGGTCTCACGCTGAGGGGATAAATCACACACACACACACACACACACACACTCACACTCACACACTCCTTAGCTGGCATGGAGCGCTGCCCGGGGCTCCACGGCACAGCCCCTCAGCCCCCCCAGCCCTCCCCTGGCCACCAGGGGCCATCGGGGCGGTTTATTACTCAGTGAACTGCTGAATATTATTGAGAGTGTTGGGTGATGGCAGGGCGATTCAGCCATGCTGTGAAAGCTCCCTGTGCCACCTCTGGGCTAGTCCGTGCGGGACTGAGCCTATTCATGTGTCCTGGCCATCTCTGACCACAGGCTTTTTGGGGATCGCTGTCCACCGGCATCGCTCTCCTACTTCCAGACTCCGCGGCGCATGCTGTACGAGGAGGCTGTTGTGCAGGAATTCGGGCCGGCTCAAGTGGGACAGTCCTTCGGGCCCACGTGAGTACCAGGTTTCGGTGGTGCTGTGCCCGTGGTGGGGCTGGAGCTCGTGTCTCAGAGTGCTTTGTGTGGGTGAGTCCTCACAGGCTGTCCCTGGTGAAGAGATGAGTTGATGATCTTCTTCGTGATGAGTGCTTGCAGGTGCCTGAAGAGAAGCCCTAAGGGAGATTTCATGAGGGAACAGACAAGTTTCTTACTCATTTCTGCTGAGAGCTCCTTGTGGCCATGGTTTTGCCTCTGCTGCTTCTTGGGGGAATGTGTTTGCTTATCAAGTTTGGGAGAAGATTCTTATCCCAGCAGTGGGTCAGACAGGATGCCACTGATGGTTTCTCTGGAGTTCCAGAAGGGCACAGGTTAAATCAGGTGTGTGTATGGACAGACAGCATCCTTGTGTATGAATCCCATCAAACTCAGGGGCTGTGCCCACTCTGGTTTCTCCATGGAGGGCTCTGAGGAAGCGTGCTTTCCCTTGGGAGAAGGTCCCACGATGGACTGAGGTTGCTGCTTGCTCTCTTCCAGGTGGGAGACGTGCTGGTTTAAGGTGGAGCTGAGCATCCCCCTGGCATGGGCCGGGCGGGAAGTGCACTTTGTCTGGGAGAGCGATGGGGAGGGCATGGTGTGGCGAGATGCCCAGCCTGTCCAGGTATGGAGACACGGATCAGGGCTGTGCCAGGTGCCCTGCTATGTACAGAGTGCTGACCTTTGGCACCTCTGCCATGTTCTGTGGTGGTGCATGCCGGGCTTGTGGTGCTGCTGGGGCAGCAGCAGCTGCAGTTCCTGTTCTTGTGCCAACAGTTATCCCACAGCATGTGGGACCAGCCCCTCTGTCCAGCTGGACTTTGGGGCATGTTATTCTGCCCATCCAGCCTGCTGTCATGACCTCTGCATGACAGGGTGCTGAATGTGTCATATTCCTGTGCAGGGATTGACTAAGGAAGGTGAGAAGACCAGCTACATCCTGACAAGAAGCCTGGAAGAGTCGGAGCCCCACAGGTGGGTGGTCAGCCAAGCCAGAGCCCCTCACTGCCGGGGGACCTTGGTGTTGTTGGAAGCCAAGAGGCCGAGGACACACACATCCTTGTCTGTGTCCTGGTGCTTGTGACCTGCCCCCTGATGGTTTCCGCTTGTCTCCACAGCCTGACACTGTATGTGGAGCTGGCCTGCAATGGGCTCTTTGGAGCTGGCAAGGGCAGCATGATCGCCCCCCCGGACCCAGACAGGAGGGTTACCCTCAGCAGGGCTGAGCTGGTTGTCTTCAACAGAGATGTCTATGAGCTGCTAGTGGATCTGGAAATACTGCTGGACATGGCTCAGGTCTGGGAGCTCTGGGAGCTTCCCTTCTTTCACCCTTTCCTCAACTTGACTGTACCTGCTCCTCCTGATGTTGTGTGACCTGAGACCTTGGAGGAAAAAATATTTGCTGCTTCTACTTTAGCACAATTGACACTATCTGGGCTTGATGATCCTTGTGGGTCCTTTCTAACTCAGTATATTCTAGAGTAGGAGAAAACTGAATTGAGAGAAGCCACAGGTGTTTTTTCAGCCACTTTCTGTCCCAAAGCAGGCTGTGTTAACTACAGGCCCCTGGAATGGGCATATGTTGAACCTGGATTTGGAAGGCACGTGAGAAAAGGCATAAGGCTCTGTTTGTGAAGCAGAGACACGGTGTTTACCTGTTATGACTGCCTGAGATAGATGTTGGAAGGAGGCAGCAGGTTCTCCTGGAGGCAAGTGACATCTGAGCTGATACCGTTGCCAGAGTCATAATTTTATCCCTCTCAACCCCAGCTTCTCGGGGAAGAAAACCAGAGGAGTTTCCAGGCACTGTACACTGCCAACCAGATGGTCAACGTGTGTGATGTTACGGACCCCTCCACCTTCCCCGCTGCACGTGAGCTGGCTGCAGCCATCTTCAGCCAGGGCAACGGCGAGAGCCAGCACACCATCCATGCCATGGGACATTGCCACATTGACTCTGGTGAGAGCAGCACAGCGCTCCCTCCCCTCTCCCATGGAGGCCAGGGTGTGCTGCCCAAGGGGAGAACAAGCTGCCCTTGGGCTCCACGCACAGGATACCACGCCTTGAGAAAAGAGAATGGGACCTCTGTGCTGCCACATAGCTGGTTTGTCACTGGGGCAATGTGGGAATGTGGGTCTGGCTAGCTGTGCCCTTTGGAACACTGATGGGACTGGGGATGAGGCATGAGTTACAGTCTGCTGTCTCTCACCTGTTGGGCTTCCCCCCTTGATTTCCCATCCCAGGAGGGGTTTCAGAGAGGTTCCAGCTCCGTGAGGAGCTTGTGTTAGGTAATAACCATGGTGGGCCGTGCCTGTCCCTGCAGCCTGGCTGTGGCCCTATGAGGAGACCATCCGTAAGTGCGCCCGGAGCTGGGTCACCGTGGTCCATCTGATGGAGCACAATCCAGAGCTCACCTTTGCCTGCTCCCAGGTGAGCAATCCTCCTCTGGACACCTCTTCTCTGCTTGTGGCATGTTGCTTCTCCAGCAAAAGGAGCTGAGGGGTTGTACCCAACCAGAGGTGTTGCAGAGAGAAGGGACAGGGTGTGGGGGCAGCTGGGGCTGATCCCTGTGCTCTGGCAGGCACAGCAGTTCGAGTGGGTGCGAAGCAGCTACCCTGGGCTCTATGCACGCATTCAGGACTTCGTGGCCAAGGGACAGTTCATTCCTGTTGGAGGCACCTGGGTGGAAATGGTGAGTAGCATGGTGAGCCTGGCTTGCCACACCCTCCTCGTGCCATCCAGTGGGACCAGGCCTGATGCTGCAGGGGAGAGCAGACCTTTGCTGAGCCTGTCTGGTTGGCAATGGTCTCCAGGCCTAGGAACAGCAGGTGTCTGAAGTGTCCAGCCTAGCAAAAATACAATCCTCCCAAATCATTCCCTGAGAAAGGAGCTTTACATTCTTTAGTGTGTTCCTCCTTTTTCCCTCTGCCGAGCCTGCTGAGGTTCTCCCCACGATCTGCCAGGTCAGGTGGGTGGGAAGGGGGTCTTACAAGATCTCTCCTTCCCTGGTGCCTGGCTTTCCTCGTGGGCTGCCTGTGCCTTCCCCCCAGGATGGGAACCTGCCCAGCGGGGAGGCCATGGTGCGGCAGTTTCTCCAGGGACAGAGGTTCTTCCAGGAGCAGTTTGGCCGGATCTGCTCGGAGGTACTTGTTCTTTTCCATTTTACCTTCCTTGCCCACCGTCTCCTTCCACACCTTGCTCTTTGTGAGGTTGGGTTGACTTGTGTGTGTCCCTCCCTCTCTGCTCCTGTCCCCTGTGTTCCCAGTTCTGGCTGCCGGACACGTTTGGATACTCGGCCCAGCTGCCCCAGCTGATGCGTGGCTGTGGGATCCAGCGCTTCCTCACGCAGAAGCTCAGCTGGAACCTTGTGAACTCCTTCCCGGTGAGCTGTGCTTGCCTTCGCCCCCGGGGATGGATATGTGGGTGCTGGAGTCTTCTGCAGAGCTGGACCTGTTGGTTCCACAGTTCTTCAGCTCAGCTAACACAGGCCACTAGATTTTAAAAGAAGCCACTAGATTTTGGTGGTAGTGATGTCCTAGGTAGAGGTCAGGCTTTAGGAGAGGGAAAGGACATGATTAGAGATCCCAGCCAGGCCCCTGGCCTAGGTATTCCTTCTGCTTCCAGACAGGAAGCTGTGACTTGCGTGTGGGTCCAACAGACACCAAATCCAGCCCCTGCCCTTGTAGCATTCCCTGTTCTTGTCCTCTCCTGGAATTGATCCATTGGGGCATCCTGCACCTCCCTGGAGAGAAAGTGAAGGTCCAGTTTGCATCCTGAAGAGGCTCTGAAATGCCCTTGTGCATTACATTTTCCCTTCTCCCCCCTCCAGCATCACACCTTTTTCTGGGAAGGCATTGACGGTTCCCAAGTCCTGACCCATTTCCCCCCTGGTGACTCCTATGGGATGCATGGGCGAGTGGAAGAGGTGAGTGAGGTTGCCAGAGCTTCATGAGAAGGGCAGTGCCAGCCCCGTGAGGCCAGATGTGAGGCTCCTGGCAGAGGGCACTGCCTGGGAAGGGGCAGGGTATCTTGCTGCACTGTTGGACAGAGTCCGTTGGGGGGTCTGACTCCAGGATGTGCCTATGCCAGATTTAGGCACTTTGGGCTGGGGAAGAGGAGCAAGACTGGGCTTTGCACCCTAAAGACTGCCCTGGCTTTCTTCTATGGAGCTGTGGGAGCTGGGGCTGGGTGCCAGAGGATTGCAGCTGCCCCAAAATCCCTCCAGATGCTGAAAACAGTGAAAAACAACAAGGACAAAGGCCGTGTGAATCACAGCGCATTCCTCTTCGGCTTTGGAGATGGAGGAGGGGGACCCACGCAGAAGATGCTGGATAGGATGAAAAGAATGAGTAACACAGACGGGCTGCCCAGGTGAGAGGAGAGCTCCCATCCTCTCTCCTGGCAGGGGCATTTGCTTTGAGCCAGGCCCGGCCTTCGGCAGTGCGAAAAGAAAGGGAGAAGGCTGGGTAGATGGGCAAGCAGAAGGCTGGGAAGGATTTTCAGGGGGATGCAATCTCTCCATCAAGAGCTGTAAGAACGGGTCCACAGGGTAGCCATGGACTGCTTGTTACCCCTCAGGAGAGCCGTGGGGTGAACGGCCAGCACAGCAGCTGTGCCTGGCAGTCACCACCTGCCTGGGGAATGTCCACAGGAGAGGGACAGGGTCACGGGGGAGCAGGAGAGGGGTAGCAGAAGGGTGTGTGGAATGCTTTGTATGGTTGTGTTGCAGTTTCTGAGGCCCGTCACCTTTCCAGCATTAGCCATGTCGGAGGCCTCTCCCCAGCTCATCACTGTCTGTGTATCTGTCCCACAGGGTGCAGATCTCCACTCCTGACCAGCTCTTTTCTGTCTTGGAGAAGGAGTCATCTCAGCTGTGCACCTGGGTGGGAGAGCTTTTCCTTGAGCTGCACAATGGCACCTACACCACCCAGGCCCAGGTGAGGGTCCCACTCCCAGGCAAGGGGGCCGTGCAAACTCATGACACCTGCAAGCAACCAACCCTCCTGCCCTGGAGCTGGGATTCTGCCGCTGCTGTGAGGGATCCACTCCCAGCTACCCATTTTCTGAGCATTTTTCTTCTGTCCTTAATTGGCGCCAGATAAAGAAGGGGAATCGGGAATGTGAACGGATTCTCCATGACGTGGAAGTGCTCAGCACCCTGGCTGTGGCTCAGGACAGCAGGTTCCAGTATCCTGCCAGCCAGCTCCAGTGGCTCTGGAGGTGAGGGAGTGTAGGAGCACTGGTGGTGCTGGGGGAGAGTTCAGTGCTGCAGCACTGTTCGTACACAACCCCTGCCATAACCTGGTCAGGAATCTACCTGGAAAGAATTTGCTGCTTTGCTTGATTCTCTTGCTGAAAGATAGCTCCAAACCCCCACTGCTCTGCTTGCTGTCTGGAAGCTCCGTTTCCTACCGAGGCTTACTCCTCCCAGTTCTGGCGTGTGAGAGCTTGTGCAACAACGTATGGCATAGCCCTGGAGGGTAAAAACAAATAGCTCTTGCCCGTGGTTGTGTTTTACTGAGATGACAGCTGACAAGCCCTAACGCAAAGGGAATTAAAGGATGCTGTGGAAAAAAAATCGTTTTTTCTCGAGTGTTAGGTAATGGGGGAATAAGGAACAATTATTAAGTTTGTCTGTCTTGCAAACAGGGCTCTTGTTTGAGAGAAGAGCTTGTTCTAAACCAGCACAGATCCAGTGTTCCACCCCTTTCTTCCCCAGTTTCTGCTGTCTGTTTTAGGTTATTGCTGCTCAACCAGTTCCACGATGTCCTGCCAGGCAGCTGTATCCAGCTCGTGGTTGAGGATGCCCTGCAATACTACACAGGTGAGCAGGGAGGTTGGCTGGAGGACACTCACCTGTGGGAGCAGGTCCTGCCTGGTGGGGTCGGGAGGTTCCAACCCCGGGCTGCCTGGGCCAGCCTCGGCAGGCGTATCTGAAAGAGCATTAAATTAGCAGGGGAGCCAAGGGATTGAGAACCATCCCAATTTATTGACTTTTCTGCTTGCTGCTGGCATGCCAGGATAGACTTCCACCAAGGTTTGTTTCTGCCTGCCCAGAGGTGCTTGCAGGAGCTTCATTAACCAGAACTTTCCAGCTGAGCTGGCACAGCTCATTGTAATCTTGTATTAACAAAGTTTAGAATAATTATATACTTGAATTACTTACTAATAGATAATAATAATTAATGATAATTAGCAATTGTAGCTTGGAAGGAGATAAAGAGTGTGTACATTGCATGAGGAGTGCCAGAAGCTCTCTCAGCTCCAACTTAGGCCCTTTTATTGCCCAGAGATCCGCAGGGCTGGTGCTCAGCTGCAGGAGGAAGCTGTGCAATCCCTGTGCAGGGATCTGCTGCAGGCCAAGGTACAGAGCACCCCGAGCACCCTCATGTTGAACACCTTGTCCTGGGAACGCACCGAGGTGATCTCCAGGCCTGGGCCAGACGGAACAGAGACTTTGGGTATGTCTGACCTGGGAGTAGCTCTCGTATCGGAGTTCCTTACAGGGGCAGAGATAGCTAACAGGGAAGTACTCTGCTTCCCCCTGCCCTGGGGTGGGTTTTATTGACTGATCAATTTGTTCTTTGGACAACTTGAAACGGGATAAAGTCCCCTGAGGCATGCATGAAGAAGAGGAGAGTATGGGAGGACACGGTAGATCTGACATGAGAGCAGCAGGGCCGCAGTTGTGTGACTTAGGCTTCAGTCTGGGGCAAGTGTTGGAACAGAACCTCTCTGCTTTCCAGCTCTGGTGACAGTCCCCAGCATGGGCTACGCTCTAGTGCAGGAGCCATTGGTGCCTCCGCAGCCTGTGGCAGTGAGGAAACAGGTAAGCACGAGGCAGATTTCCTGAGGTCTGTGTTCCCTGCATCTGAGGTTGTTGGAGGAGGAATCTAAGGAATCCACATGTTAAATTTGCAATGGAGGCACTCGGCTCCTGCAGGTGTGGGTCTGTGACACCTGTTTCTGGTTTTTCCCAAGGAGGATGGCTCCATTACCATGGAGAATGGGATAATTGCTGTGTGCCTGGACTCCATGGGGCGCCTGACCTCGCTTCAGCTGCTGGACTCTGGGAGGTCTGTGTCACCCTGGCCCCGAGCTCCTCAAACCTCTGCCAGGACTCCTCACTGTGCACCTTTCTCCACTGCCAGTCCTTTTGATACCTGTTCCACTTTCTTTCAGAGAGTCAGTCCCAGATGGCTGCTATGCCAACCAGTTTGCACTCTTTGATGACGTTCCCCTCTACTGGGATGCCTGGGATGTGATGGATTATCACTTGGAAACCAGGTAGAGGAGCAGTGCATGCAGCACTTGGATTTTGGCTTTGCCCTGAGTTTCTTGCCTCCCTGTCAGTCCTATGCTGTAAGCGAGCATTCAATCTGGAGAAGTCAGTGCCTGCCGCGTGGGTGGCTGCCCTGGGGGCTTGGGAACCTGGATCTACCCGGCTGAGGCTATCTCTGCCTTCATTCCTTTCTCTAGGAAGCCAGTGACAATGCTGCTGAAGCCTCTGGAAATCACCCTGGCTGGGGGCCTGCGGGGAAGTGTGAGGTTCTCCCTGCAGGTCGGGAAAAGCAGCACCTTAACCCAGGAGATCAGCCTGGATGCCATGTGCCCGTACCTCCGCTTCCTGACCCAGGTTTGGCCTGTGGCTGCTACTGGGAACCAGGGAGCTGAACCTTGTGCCTGAATTACATCCCCCCTCCCTGTTCTCTTCCCTGGAGTCCCCTGCTGCCTGTCCTCCTCTGCAGAAAGCAGCCCAAGGCTGGGGGTCCTGAGGGCCAAGGGTGGAAGAGGGACCCAGCAGTTCATCCGTGTTGGGGCTCTGGTGTGTTTTGGTTGTAGCTGATGCGGACTGGCTGCTGCACATCGGGACGTGAGAAGTGCAGTCTCTGCCTGTCAGTCCCCCATGGTGACATCCTTCTGCTGCCACATTTAGGTTGAGTGGAAGGAGGCCCACAAGTTCCTGAAGGTGGAGTTCCCTGTGCAGGTCCGGAGCACAAATGCTACCTACGAGATCCAGTTTGGACACCTGCAGCGGCCAACACACTGGAACACGTCCTGGGACTGGGCTCGGTTCGAGGTGAGGAGGGAGCTGCTCTGGTCCCGGGGCTGAGCTGCTCCTGTTCCAGGCAGTGGCTCGGTGTGGTGAACACATCTCTGGTACCTGCTGCAGCCGTGGGCTCACAAGTGGCTGGATCTCTCTGAGCATGGCTTTGGGGTGGCTCTGCTGAACGACTGCAAATATGGAGCTTCAGCCCACAGGAACATCCTCAGCCTCTCCCTGTGAGTTAGGGATGGGTGAAGGGGAAGCTGCTGTGGGTACTCTGCCTCTTGAGGTGTCTCTTGGAAGTCAAGGCAACAGCTGCTCCTGAATGACCTTAGTTATAACAAGGAAGCAGTCCGGTGGATGGCTGTTTTCTGAGAATTTGGCTGACTTTACCTCTAGTCAGTTGGAACGAATTCCTGCGAGCTGTGCTCAGAGATAATTCAGGAGAGATCAGATTCATATTTGTGGCAGGTAGTTTTTTTGTTGCTAACCAAAACATTCCCCAGGACGGGAGGCTTAAGGAGAGGAAAGGAGCAGGAGTGTTAATGTTACAAGTGCATATCAAACTAAAAGAAACTGCTTGTTTCAGTTTGACTCAGGCAGCCACAATTTTCACAGGATGACACCCCAGGTTTTTAGCTTCTGGGACTGTCCAGGGTCTGTTTGCTGTTGCATGTTTGCTTCCACTTCAGGGCCCAGCCTCGAGGGTAGCAAGGGAAGCAGTTGTCTTGTCACAGTGCTCTGGCTGTGCTCTGGGTGACCGTGGGTGCTGTCAAGGCACCAGTCTCACTAACCTTATGTTGCCTTAGGCTGAGAGCACCCAAGTCCCCGGATTCCACGGCAGACATTGGGCACCACCAGTTCACCTATGCTGTGATGCCTCACCGGGGTGAGTGACCGGCAGAGCTGGGCCTCGTGGGGACATGCAGGGTGGCAGATGCTCCAGTGAGCCTTGGGGTGAGCGTGCCTCTGGCTGTGTGCGTACACAGGCTGACTAGAGAGAGGTTCTTGTGCTGCAGGTTCCTTCCAGGAGGCCGGTGTGATTCAGCAAGCCTACAACTTGAATTTCCCCCTCCATGTGGTCCCAGCCAGCTGTGCCCAGCGCCCAGCTTGGAGTGCCTTTTCTGTCAGCTCACCTGCCATCGTGCTGGAGACTGTCAAGCAGGCAGGTGCCGGGGTAGAGGGGAGGGCAGAGGGGCTAACGTGCTGTTGTTGAGCAGGGCTTGCTCTTTCACCCACACCGAGTGGTGGCCAGGCTCAGCTGAGCGCAGCCACTCGTGTTGGGGAGGCTGTGCCTGTCTCATCTGTGTGAACTCCCCCAAAGGCCGAGGACAGACCTGAGGCTGTGGTGGTTCGGCTCTACGAGGCCCATGGCAGCACAGTCACCGCCTGGCTCCAGACCTCTCTCCCCATTAAGGAGGCGATGCTGTGAGTCCGTGCAGAAGGGCTGGGGGTGCCTGGGAATGGAGAGCAGTCCCTTCAGCCTTGTGCTTTGCCCCCCAGCTGTGACCTCCTGGAGCGTCCGGCTGCATGGGGCCGCCTGCCGCTGGAGCCGCGGGGCCTGAGGCTTTCCTTCACCCCCTTCCGCGTGCTCTCCGTCCTGCTGGTCCGGAGCTGCTGACACCAAACGTCGCCCCTGGCTGATGCTGCAGCCACCAGGACCAACGCTGTGAGCTTGAATTGCAGACTGAGCTGGTCCCCAAGAGTTGTGCAAGGCAGCAGTTCCAGGGAAGGGCAGTGTCCCCGTGTCCTGCACCCAAGTGTTTGGGAGCAGCACTTGGACAACCCCACTCCTCAGGGAAGGTGGCCTTGAGTGAGTTCTGAGCCCATTAAAGTGTGAACAAAGGTGCAGACAGGCTGGTGGCCCTGGACGGGCTCTGCTCCAACCATAGAAGTTTGGGGAGCAGCAGCTTCCACAGCAACTCCTGTGTCGCAACCTTCATCTTGTCTAGCAGTGTGTGTAAAAACACACTCCACTCCTTCCGTTCTCTGCCTGCCCCTTGCACTGCACTTGCAGAAGAGGAAACATAAAAAAAAATCAAGAGAATTACATAAAAACAAGCTGGAGCCTGTTTTCTTGTTGGCAGGTAACTGCACTGACCTGCCTCATCCCAGGGGCTTTGGTGTAGTTGCTCTTTTAGTGTCCACCAGAGCAGGATCTCACTCCTGGCACAGAGGAGGCTGAACTTACTTTTATTTGGGGGGATAAGGTGGAGGGGAAGTCTGCTCCAGCCCCTGTGGGGAAGAGGCTGGACACAGAATTTATCCTTCACAGGAAAAAGCATGCACGGTGATTTCTACATAAAATACTTTATTAGTCAGCTAAAAACAGTGATTGGATCAGCAGCCAGAAAGGAAAGAGGGAGAGGGAAGAGTCAGAGTCCAGCACATGCGGACCTGGCCCTTTTTCCCCTCGAATGCCGGTGGACAGCAGGAAAAAGCCCCATCAGCACTCTCAGCTTCTCCCTCCCACAGTGGTAGGAGGCAACAGCAGCAAGTAAGTGTGAGCACAGCTACAGAGCAGCTCCATTTTCACCAGCACTAATCCTGGTCTGTGGCCAGGCCGTGCCTGAGCTCCTCTTGGCCCCGTAAATGCCCCTCAGGAGGTGGCAGCAGGTGACACTCACACGGCAGGGGCTGCACCTGGAGAAGGAAGAGGGAAATGGTCAGAGGGCAAGGGGGTATCTGGCTCTGCCCCATGTGCTCCTCTCCTGTCTTTTGGCAGCCCTCAGTCCCCTTGCCGCAGGGAAGCTCTCCCACAGTCCCCACATGTGCACCAAAGCCACAGGGACTGCCAGTCTCACCTTTGCCCCTGCGAGCAGATGTCCGGCGGCTTCTTCGGACACTTGGAGGCACCTCAGGCAAGGCAGGAGCAGCAGTCGCTTTCCTCCTCCCACGAGCACGTCCCTTCCTTGGTCCATCAGCCTCCTGTCCCTTCTCTTCCTCCTTCTCCTCTGACTTTGGCGGCTTCGCTGCAGCCCTGCGGCGCCGTTTCGAGGCACGTGGGGTGACCTGGGTGGGTGTCAGAGCCGGAGCTTACCAAGATGAGAAATTCCATGTAGGATCATCCCCATGAACTCGTGAGCAGGCTGAGCAAGGCATGGGCAACACGACAGCCAGACACAGCCACGAAGCTGCTCACCTTGGGGCTCGGGGCCTCGGGCTCTGCCTTCAGCTGAGGGCTCTTCCTGCGGGGCGTCTTGCGGGGTCTCTGCCCTGCATGAGAGGATGTGCCCACATTAGGTGGGATGAGGTGAGGAGAGGATGAGGCAGAGCCCACACCCCAAGGGACAGCCCACGTCACAGTGACCTTGCAGGGATGCTGTCCTGGGTGAGGAACTACAGGGTGAAAAGCCATGCAACAGCTGCACCCAGGCTGCTTGGGATACTGGTAGGAAGCCTTGGGGACAAATGGTTTCTGTCCCTTGGTGCCAACGACCGTCACAGGCCTGTCAGCACCCCAGAGAGAATGGCTTTGCCCCTGCCTGTGCCCTTGAGCTGCACAGCAGGAACAGGGTTGCCCAGGCTCCAGCCCTCCCAGAACAGGAGAGAGTCCCATGGGAAGGGGAGAGGAAACTCACCTTTGGGAGCCATGGGGCCAGGCTCTCCCTGTAAGGAAGGGACAGAGCATTGACTGGGGTGCAGGCATTCTGCAGGCAGCAGCAGCAGCATCCCTGCCCCTTCTCCATCCTGCAGCCACCTCAGTGATAGGGAAACAGCCACATTTCCCTGGGAAGGCAGGGGAGTTGGGCTTGCTCTGTCTGCCTCGGGGACTCTGCCATCAACTCCTGTACCTGCAAGGCCCCAAATACAGGGTCCAGGAGGGAAGAACAGGGCTGCCAGACCACCCAAACCCCCTCATTCCCTCCACTGGTCCAGATTGCTCACCATCCATTAGCTGGCTGCCCACCACACAGGAGGTCCTTGTCACCTCCATGGCCAGCAGCTCGATGGAGAGGGAAAGCCCCAGCCACACAGTATAATGGGAGTCTCAGCAAGCAGAAAACAGGCCAGTGTCCCCTTGGAGAAGTGGTCTGGGGGCTTCCTAGCTCCAGGCAGCAGCCCCAGGCTCCTACCTGGAACCATATGGTCCTGCCGCTGCGGTCACGCAGGGAGCTCATGCCAGGCACCAAGTAACACTGCAGCCAGTTCTTGAAGGCGGCGTAATTATCCGAGTGCTCAGGGTCAAAGAGCTGCTTCTCTGGGAGAGGAGACAGAGGAAGGCCAGAATCAGAGCAGAAGCCATGATCACCATGTGAGGATGCCCCCCCAGAACCTTCTGATGCTGAGAATGCAAAGCCCGGGCCTCCCTGCCAGCCCCATCCCCCTGTTGCCGGTCTTGTTCCCTCACCTGCCGTGATGACCTCCATGGGCACAGTGTGGCACAGCTCCAGGAGATCTGGGTTCTCTTGCTTCAGCTTCACCTTCTTGCTTAGCGTCAGGGAAGGGTCCTGCAGGCACGGAGAAGGGCAGAGAAGTCACCTGCCAGCTACCTCTGCTTCCTCGGCTTCTCTGCTCCCATCTTCTTCCCCATCTCTTGCCCTCCAGAGGATGAGCTGCCACACCCTAAACACACAATAGCCCTGAGCTCACCACAGACTAGGCTTCCAACTCAGCTGCAAGGACATGAAAAAGGCCTAACATACAAAAACACCAGCAGCAGGTCGTGTAGTTTTCAGGCTCAAAATAGCTGCTTCTTCTCCCTTGAGGCCACAAGATCAGCCTTGGGCTTTACTGCAGCCTTCCCCTTGGAGATTTTAAACTTGCAAGGTGTTTCCCTCATCACTTCATCTTCACCCATCCCAAAAACACTTGTAGACTTCCTTAGGGCAGAAGATTGGCAGAGCTTCTGAAGTGCCACGGGCAACCAAACCCCTGCTTCTGGCATCCGTCTGGAAACCTGCTGCTTTCTGAGCCTGTGAAAGCATCTGGTATTCCCCACCTTCTTTGTCCTCTCCTGCTCCTTCAGGGCCTCCAGCACTGTCCGAGCTTTTTCAAAGGGAGGGATCTTCAACCTGAGAGAGTTACACACAAGCCTGAAGCCTCGCTTCTGGCACTTCCAGTGTCACCAGGTGAGGAGGCACAGCTGGCTTAGCCAAGGAGCTGTCAGACTCTTACAGACTAAACTTTCGTGGCAGGTCAGCGGGTGCTCAACCCACCTTACCTGTAAAGGATCTCAGCACGCAGGTAATTCCCAATTCCATTGAAATACTTCTGGTTTAAGAGCACCTCACAGATGGCCTTGTCAAAAGCCCTGTCATCCAGGTTCTTCAGCACATTCTCCCTGCAAGAGCGCACGGGCCATCAAGAAGAGTCACCGGGACATGTCTGTGCAGGAAAAGCAGCCAAAACCGAGCAGGGGGCATTCCTCAGGACGCTCACCTGAAGGCCCGGTACTCGGAGACGACGCAGGGCCCGCGCTCCGGCTGCCAGGCGTCCCCCAGGCGCCAGGACCCGAAGCGCCGGGGGTCGACGAAGCAGAGGGCGCGCGGGGGGCTCTCACGGGTGAGGAAGCGCAGGTGGGCATGGCGGGGCAGCTCGGCGGCGGGGCTCAGCCGGAACGACCCCGACATGCCAAAGCGGAACACCAGGTCCTGCGCGGGGGGGCCGGCGGCGGGCTCCAGCGCGCTCAGCGTCAGCCGCAGCTCCTTGCCCCGGGCAACGGCCGAGATGCTGTAGGCCTCGCTGCGGAAGGGCACCTCCGGGCCGCGGCCCACCGCCGAGCGCTCCACGCCGCCCGCGAACACCAGCGCCCCGCACGCCGCGTTGATGAAGCGCCCGGCCAGGTGCAGCTCCGGGCACTCGGGCATGGCCNCATTGGCCGCGCCGCGATACCGGAGGTTGGCGCCCCGCGGAGGCCGTCCCGCCGCGGCAGCTGTTGCACAACGCGGGAACACAGCGGGACACGGCTCAGCTTTGGCACCGGGACTTTATTGGAGCTGCCCCGAGGACCCCCGGAGACGCGGAGGGAAGAGAAACAACCTCCTCCCCAGGCAGGGGCACCAATCTGGCCCCCCAGCTCAGTGTCGCAGCCTCCCGGCGTGGCCCTTTCCCGGCTCCTCAGAGAAGGGTGTTCATCAGGGTCTGGGCCTGCTTCAGCTCTGCAGAGAGAGGACGGAGATGTGGGAGAGCTGCTAGTGTTGCAGCATCCCTTCCAGCATCTCCCCCTGCAGAATCCTCCCCACCGCCACCCCTCCTGGAGCCTCACCTGCCAGCAGCACCCAGAACTTGCTGGCTGAGAGCGTCACAGGGACTGCCGTCATCTTCTCACACTCTCTGTCCCGCACGTTGAAGGTCAGGTGCACCACGGGCTCATTGACCTCCTGCAGCTCGCTGGAGCTGAGGGTGTAATCCACCCGCCAGCGCACCGAGCCCAGCTGGCTCACTAGGGCGGGCAGTGCGATGGTGTCGGCACCCCGGCTCACTCAGCACGGTGACTGACACGGACCCCCACGCCCCCAGGAAGGCCCAACACCCCACTCACATCGCAGGCTGCAGGCCCTGAGCCTGTCCTGGAGGGGGCTCTGCTTCTCCTCATAGGAACGGCACAGCCCGCTGGCATGCTCTGCTCGGCAGGGGAGACAAGAGAACCGCTCTGCTCACACCAGACCTGCAGCTGCCAAACTCCACCAAAGCACCTGAGGAGCCCTCAGGGATCGATGGCACGGAAGGGAGGTGATGGAGAACAGCACAGCAGCCGGCCTGCCCTCCATCTGGGTGGGAACTGTCAACAACATCCCACCATGTCCAACTCATGGTGCCCCCCTGAGAGTTCCCCCTACCTTTGGGCAGTCCCAGCTGCTGCAGCTCACTTGACAGAGACTCACTGTCTACATTGTGCTTCGCTGCACTGGAGAGGATGAAGCTGAGGACAGCAATGGTCGCCTTCACATCCCCCGACTCTGCAGACAGGAGGGAGGGTGAGCTCTGTCACCTTGGGAAGGCATCCCCAGACACATTGCTGCCTGTCCCTGGAGCACGGGTCCATCGGGGGATCCTGGTAAGGACAGCAGTGCTCACCTAACTTTGCATCTGAGGTCAGCTTCAGGATCTTGTCATACTGTGGGAGAGCAGAGTGTCACAGTAAACACCAGCTAACACACTCACTACCTGTATTAATACTAACACTTCTTACCTCAACATTAATACTAATAACACCTACTATGCATATTATTACTAACAGAGGCTGGTAGCATTCTTAACGCTGAGGCTTCCATGAAGAACAGGAGATTAATAAATGTTGCTGATTATGCCACAGTAGTGTTGAAACACTTGGCCTCCACTGCGGTAGCCCCACACTTACCTCCATGGCCTCCCCCAGCAGGTCCCGCAGCACTTGGGCACAGATCAGCTTCAGCTTCACCGAGGACTGCGGGGGACAGTGAGGGTGAGCAGCGGGCGGGCAGCAGGCGGGGGGCGGGCA
>WBMY01010734.1:0-18722 GCA_013397315.1 Donacobius atricapilla | reverse complement strand
CAGCCTGTCAGAGTTCAAGAAGTTTGGACAATGCCTTCAGGTACATGGTGTGACTCATGGGAATGAAGCTGTGCAGGGCCAGGAGTTGGATTTGATGACCTTTGTGGATCCCTTCCGTCTCAGCTTATTCTGTGGTTCTGTGAAGTGTTGGTTGTTATATATATCTCATAATGGCCTAAGTATTGTCTGGAAGGTGATAGATTTGACATAACTTGACATTACACATTAACTTATGCTCTGTCCTGAAATATTAAAACTTTTAGGTGAAAATCATAGCCCAATATCATAAAACCAAAATCATAATTTATTTTCTTTTTAGTTTGGCTTTTGCTTTTAAAGCACTTGATCTCTTCCTCTAATAGGGAGTCAAGAAATTCTTTACTAAATCCTCTAAAGCATATGGCTTTAATAAGAAACATCACTGGAGTTTTGACCAGCAAGTCATGCTTCTTTTGAATGTTGTGGCTAGGAAATTAAACATTTCACTAGCTATTTTAACTGAGGAGTTGATCTGTGAATAAGGGAGGAGGATATACCATATCTGGGTATTATGTTTGCCAATGAAAAGAAGTAGTACTTTGAAAGCAAACATTATAATTTTTTCTAATTATATATAATTTTCTAAGATTATCCACAGAGGCCAGAGGCTGATGTATCTTCTCTAATTGAGCAGTAACTTAGTCTATAAGTACCCCCTCTGAAATAACTGAAACTGATTACCACGCGGCACAAGCTTAGGTGAAGACGTGTCTTCATCCTTTAATGTCTGGATCTTATCTCTGATGTCCCTTTGTCAAAAGTCTGATTACATAACCTTACATCATCAGTGATTTTACTTTGATTACACATTTACTAACTCTGTTCAGTGCTCTGGATCTCTTCTTGCAGATAGTGAATCTACCCTCACCTTCAGGTGAATGAATATATGGCCTGAAACGGTACACTCCCCTGGATTGCATGGCTTTCCAACATTGTCATGGTTCGTACCATGTTTACACCAATTCACCTGCACCTTTCAACTCACATATGCCAGGTCTAGCAAGATTTCACTCTACCATTGCAGAATTTACAGGTTTTGCATTAACATGTGTGCCTAGTACAAATGTAGGATTGAATGGGATTCTTTCATATCTTGACCACAACAGAAGACAAAGCATTAATTAATACCATTTTCTATTGAGCAAAACTGGTAGTTTGCCATATTGATACAAATTTTTCTGACAGAAAAGTTGCAAATTTCTTCAAAACAACTGATAGTACAGTCAACACAAAAGTATGCAAAACTGGAGATCAAACATTAGACCCAGGTAGTCTGGGCTATGTCTGTCTCATTGCAGTCTGGCCTTTAGCCATTACAAAATAATTGGGCACACAAACTCAGTGATCTCAGGTGTCTTCCTGTTGCTTTGTCAAGAACTGAATTAGTTCTTCAGAGTTTTATGCTATAAACCTCCTTGGTTTACTAGTTTAACTCATGGATAACCTGTGAAAATCCAGCAATATGACATTTTTTACCAGCATGGAAGAGAGCCCTTCAGAATAAGTTATACCTGTATATTCCTAAATCCAGAGGTGGATGCATGCAGCTCAATCACTTGTAGTCACTTTCAGAGAGCCTAACATTTTTGCAATATCTCCAAATGTAAGCCAGATTCACAATGTCACCTCCTAAGAGACCATGAGGTGTGAAAGGAAAATTGATGGCAGTAGTTTCTCTCATATGAACTCTATTACCTGTAGCTAAATGTCACCACAGTATGCTTGTCCCATCCTCTCTGCAGTTATGCCATCTGACATATGTAAGGTTTTACCCTCTTGAGTCAAACTGGTTTTTCACAGAAAAAAGCAGATAAGCATAATTGGAAAAGCATCTAAAGACATAGTTAGCTGAAAAATGGAGATTGCTTTCCTGCCATTCCCAGGAAGTGCACTGCAAAGGCACAGCCATTTACTTCAGCAGTACTATTCAATACTAGTGGGAAATGTCCTGTCTGCTGCTAAGTGTCAACAAAGAGAAAAGTAGGTTTAACTGCACATGTCAATTTTGACTATCGCAGATGCATCCACAGCATCATCTGCATATGTATGGAGCATTCCCAACCATTGGTACATACAGCTGCAGCTCTAATTCAGGAAATATAAAAAATAATCATAAAAATATGCCTTGTCTGCATCAGTGTGGGCAAGACTAGCATGAGGAAGAGAAGAAATAAGCTGTCTGACATAGCAACTAAGGGAATTTGACATAGCTTTTTCATTCCTTTCTTTTGGCTATGATGAGAAGGTTAGAAGCTCATCTTCATGGTTATTTACACACATGCATTTCTTGGGGCCAAGAAATCCTTTATACAGGTGCAGAGAGGTTAACACCACAAGCTGTCTCATCTGCATTACAGATGCACTTTCAGTGCTGTTTCTGTAAGTGATGGCTTTTCTTTCTCCTGTCAGAGAATGGCTATTAGTAGCAGATAATCTTTCTGCTACCTTCTGCTTTCTTTCTGTGGTTAGATTTAAGATGTCATGATTAAAAAGAACTTGCATTACATCATTTGTGCTTCCTTACTTCATACCATTTAAGGAGTTCTCTGCTAATTTTAAACCCTTGTTCAAGGCAATGAATTCATCATTTGGTGCACTTCTGTCACATACAGGAACTAACTCTAGACAAAGTTAGGAGGCTATCTGTTCTTTCAGTGATAGAAAATCACACTTCTTACCTGATAATTCCAAATAAGAGAATGTACTCCAAGGCAAATTATTACAAGCGAGAGAAACAAAATTCACCGGTTTTTCCTTATTCGTGCCTCCAAATTAATGTCAGAGTCTTAGCTTATGTTGTGCAGTCATTTTCTCTGTCAAAAATTTTAGTTCCCTCTTGCTTCCATCAAAAGTTCTTTGTTGTGATCAAAATTGCTGGGTCTGGGAACTATTTTCCAAGCAACATTGCAATCTTATTCTCTTAGAATAGCTTTAATTTTAGGGCTGGTCTCTACTTAAGGTTTCTTTCCAAAATATACGTAGATTATGGTTCTGAGAGCATTTTGATTGCTTCATGGCAGAAATGATGAACTTCATTGCACACTCGCAGCTATTTTATGGTAATAGAACTAACTATTAAATGTTTTACTCCCACAGAGCTAAATCTAGATCTGAATCAACAGTAGTTCATCACAGTTGGTCACTAGAAACTATGTTGGTAGGTAGAAATTCCTTGTTAAAACAAGTAAAGGTCAGGTATTGAGACTGATTTTGCATGACGATGTAGTGAATAACTGAAGATATAACTGGTCTTCCAAGCCACTATCACTTACCCCACAACTGAAACATGCAAAAACCATGTCAAGAGTATGGCTAGACTGGACTCAGTCAAATCGCTCCTGAAAGCCTGAGGTGAAGAGAACTAATCCATCTCAGCAATGGAGATCTGTGCAATGGCTTTAATTGCTCTGCCTGCAACCACTGATGAAAGTCTTATTTCCAAAATGGTGTCAGACATCGCCATCTAAAACATGCACCTGAATTTTGGAGATTGAGATTTTGACATTTACTCTTAGTACAGATGCACAGTGCTTCTGGCATGGTCACAAATTCACAGTCTCAGGAATATCACCAGTCAAGGGTCCTTTTCCTTGGGGCATAAGTAATTGTGGCTTCCCTCCTACTAGTACAAGTAGAGAGATTTTTGTCTTATTTGTATTTAAGTACAATATACATCATGGTGTGAAAGCTGAAAAAAGAGGAACCATTTGGAAAAGAAAAGCAAATCAACAAAAGAGAATTGTGCCATTAGTTCTATAACCTGTTATTAACTGGGCATTCACCCCAGTTAATAACAAGACTATCAGACGCAGAAAAACAGATTGTGTGAGCTAATGTGCTTCAGACAAGTACTGCGAGATACATCAAAAAGGAATGGCACCTACGGCACTCTCTGCAATAGTTTTTCTAAGACTAAAGATTTTATGAAATAGTATATAAAATTTTTCTTAAGTCTTAGGAATAAGCTCTCAAAACATGATTAAAAGGGTAAGAAATTTTCCCTACTGTTGTTCCAAAATATAGCAAGCATGCAATGCCTCAACATAGCCTTAATTAAAGTACAAAAAACCAGATAAATTAGTGGTTTTCTTTGCCACTTAAGTTATGCCTTTTCCTTTCGGCTGCTATGTGATCTCTCTCAATCTGAGCACCAGGAAGCCACTAAGCCTTTAGTGGTTTAATAAGTAATCATGTCAGCACTCTTGCTAGAAGACCTCTTTTCCTAGACTGTCTTTTTTTTCTGCCTCTCCTTCTTTGAGGATTTTATTTTTCTGAATGACATTGTATTAATCACAGGAATCACTGGTGACAAATTCTACTTTGTAGTGTAACATGGCATCTGTCTGCTGGCTCAGCTGGGCACTGCCAAGATATCAACACAAGGACACAGTTGATATTTAATTTTAAATGACAAGTCCTGGGTAGCTGAAAGAAAGTAGACCGAGACACAGCAGGAATTCCTGTGATCCAAGCCAAGTGAAAATAGTTGCTCTAATAAAGTGCCTCCTTGGCCTGTTCAAGACCAAGTTAAGTGATGATCAAGATTTATGTGGTTCGAGCTGACCTGTTCCCTTCCAGTCTGAACAGGACAGGAGGCACTCTGGCGAACAGCAGACAGGCCAGTAGATCTGGGGTATGAACACCCTGCAGTAGTGGGGAAGGACCAACCTAGAAGTAGTAGTTTGTGCTTTTGGGATATGTATACAATGTTCCTTGGCTTTGAAAAGTACTAGAAGAGTTTCCACCAGCAACCTGTCTCAGTGAAAGAGAATAAACTGATCCATCTGCATGCAAGCAGATGGTTGATTTGGTCAGACAAACATTACTATCTTGGGAGAAATGAAGAAAGTTTGATTTAGTTTTCCTGGTAAATACTCTTAAGTGCTTTATCTGCCTTTTCCTTGGAGGAGACACATATTTGCCCTAAAATTGTTCTCTGATTCAACTTCTCTTATGCTACAACCTGCTCCTTTACTGAAACAATTTCTTGGACAAGAGGATGTAGGCTGCCAGATTTTGGATGGATAGAGACTGCACCAGTGTTAATGGCTGTATTGCATAGGTTTGGAATTGTTTCCTGACAGCTTAACAACACAGCAATGGAATCTGTATGCTGCTAAACACAGAGCTCTCTGTTCCTAAAACAAATATCAAAACTAAGCTCCTAAGGCTGTAGTTCCTGGGTTTTGTAATGCGTTTTGGGTCACTGCAAAGGGTTCACATACTTTAGTAGCTGAATTGCACCTTAAAGTTCCCCTTCTCTGTCTAGCTTCTGTGGAAGTAGAACAGAAACTCAAAGTGTTTGAAAGACTGAAACTGATAGAGCAAGGACCCTTGAGATGACTGTGGTGGCCTCAGGCCAAAGCTAGCCCACTGTGAGGTGCTTCCCTGTGCCCAGACTGCTGACCATGAAGAACTGTGATTCAGGAACAGCCTGATAAAATCTCCCCTTGCTTGTTAAGAGCAATGAGTGGGTGTGCACAGCAGTTTTCCAGATTCCTCATCAGTACCTTTCTTTTTCATCCATATTTTGCACATTCACTGCCAAATACATCACCAGGAACCATTCTTACTGGACTTTTTACTCTAATTTCATCCTTCCAGTCTTGACAACACCTCCTCCTTTCTCTACTGGCTGATGCTGGTGAGAGCCCAAATTTCTTCTAATTGTCTGCACCTTGATTTCTCTCCCAAGTCTGCAGGGATATGTCTCTTAAGGAAAAAATTTTAGCTCAGCTTCATTCCTGTAGTATTATTTGGACTTTTTTCTTGCAAAACTCCTGTTGTCTATCAAACCCTATTCAAAGTTGAAATGAGCAGCAAATAAAAGGAAGCAATGAAGTCAGCACAGTGCTGCACAGAAGTAGAGCTAGAATGCACAGAGATGGATGAAAAGCCACTGAGCCTCAATAGTGCTGATGGAGCTGCCCTTCAGCTGCTCTGGTTGTTACTTCATCGCTGCTGTACAGACAATTATAAGTGTAAAACTTTAGCTATTCTAATGGCAGCAGGAACTGCTACTATCTAGGCCTTTAAAACATGTCCATGGATGTGAACATGCTTGGGGATTTATTTTTTTTAATCCAACGGTTATTATGAAGTTGCCATGACCTTCACGTAAATCAAGTCTGAGGTCCACGCTGTAGCAGATATGGCCTGTCATCAGAAACAGTGGGGGATGAAGTCTACTCATGATACTTATTTTGTGAGATATGTAGGAAATATTTAATTTTCTTGTGCATTTTAATTTCTAGGCCACGGAATTTCATGACATTATTCTAGTTAGGTACATTTATTACCACTGTAATACTCTCTTAATCTTTCAAGAGTTGCCACATCAATGGGAATATGTCTTACAAGTGGAGAACTTATGACCATACCAGTACCTTCCAAGGGGCATGCAGAATGCTAGTTGTGGCACAAATGTGAAATTAGGTAACCCGCATCTCCACTGAGCATCCTAGTCACCAGGCTAGGCTTTCTTGGTAGGCTTAGGCTGCACACACATCAGCATTTCATCAGATAGCAGCAGTGTGGTTTTTAGTGAGCTCAAGCCTCTCTCCTCTACCACATTTGGAGGTGATTCAGGTGTGGAGTGATTCATACTACAGATATACTCTTGAGTTGCATGCAAGAGTGCTTTTAGGGGAAACCAAACCAGAAACTCTGTTGCAGGGTCACATGAAACACTTCTCAAACCCTGTTGTAAACCTATTCAAATCAAGTAGTACTCCTTACTACAGTAGGGTAACATTCTCTCCAAGTGTAATGGGTTAAAATTCAACAACCGGGCGGAAACACCAAAAATATGTAGTGGTTATCACATTCGCCTAATTTTCATTTTAGTGGAATAGGATTAAAAGAAAAGCAAAATAGGTTCAATTCAAAAATAGAAACAGTTAGATTTATTAACATACAGTAAAGGTAAACAAACAAAAACCAACTACGAAACCCTCTCAAAAACAACCCCTCTTCCTCCCTAGCAACAATCTACTTTTCCACGAAAAACAATGCAAAGGGACAAAACATCAGAACACTTAAGTCAGCATCACTTAATAAAATAGTCTTTCATTCAGTCTTTTGAGAGAGACAAGTCCCTCCTGATTCTTCTGGTAACTTTCCACAAGAGACACAGTCTGGTTGTGGCTTCCAGCTCCACTAACGCAGCCCGCCCGACACTGCATCATGTGAGCTTCCCAAAATGTAGCTTTTTATATGACTACATAAGGGCTTGTGGATTTTAAAGCACGGGGTTTCACCTTTTAAAGATGCACAGCTTCACAATAAAGGACTTCTTATTCTTTACTGGTGACGAGGTTCCAAGACATCTCAATAGGATCACTGCATCAATTTCTACTTCAACATCCATTTCAGAAAACTTCAAATATTATAGTTTCTAACTCAAATGTCCACTCAGTAAAAATCAGACATCCTTGCTTGAATCTGGAAAACGCACCTCCCCGGTTTTTTTAATCCAGCAAAAAAGGAAGAATTATAGTCTGTTACCATGAATTAAGGAGATTTAAAGCCCCAAACTAAGGCAACTTGTCATCTTTCCCACTCAAAAAGTCATCCTTTCTTTACTGACTTTGATATCTTCATATAATCCCTTTGCATGCCTCCGATTTAGCCTTTCTTCTCTCTTTGAGGAGGGGTAGAGTTTGAAACAGTCTCAGTCGGTGTTAAGAAAGAGTTAATGTTCAGGAACTTGCCCGGGCTTGTACACGCCACGTGGTCTCAGCCGCAGCCGCGGCAACTCCGAAAGCGGCAGATCCGCGAGATGTAAAAAGCAGCTCAAAAAAGGAGCCTGAGTCTTTTTTTCCTTTTCCACCCCTCGGTCTTATGGGGTGCGTTTTTAACTCAGCCTGGGCTCGGTGCTGCTCTCCGGGGACCCGGGGGCTGGAGGAGGAGGCCGGGGCCATCTCCCCCTCTCTGCGGCGTCTGCTGAGCTCAGATGCCCTAGATCGCCCGGCTATCCGGAGGGCTGGCCCTGATCCCGGCCCCTCAGCCCGGCCACGGCTCCCGGGGCCTCCCGGGGCCTCCTGGGGCCAGCCGGCCCCTGGGCCCGGGGCCCTCCCGGCCCGGCCGCAATGTTACCTCATGGCAGGGGTCCACGGAAAGAGGGCGGGTCTCCCAAGGTTCATGTTTTTAAGCGGTGTCCCAGGGGGTGTACACTTTTTACCTGATTGGCCAGCTTAGCTGTTAGTTCCAAAATGGATTAACAATTGGTTTTTCCTACCATTTATGCTAAACCAATACACCAAGGAAACAGACTAAATCAGTCTGACACTAAATCCTGGAAGTATTTATAATATAGACTTAGATATTTCAGCACCAATTGCTCCCATCCTCTGATCCTGTCCAACAGCTACAGGGTAATGTGGAGGCATCCGTTCAAGGATAACATGCAAAGGCTTCACAATTCCAAATACCTTGCAGAAAATGATGTTCAGTAGCTTGGGTATGAGGGGAAACTTTAGTGAAATGGTATAAGAAGGCACACAACTCTATTTCACATCTGGTTTTGGTTAGCAGGAGAGCATGTAGATACCAGTAGACAGTCAAAGATCCATTATGCTGAAACGTTATATATAGATACCTTAAGAAATTGGCCTGAAATTAACATGAATAAAGCTATCAAAGAGAGCTGGAAAGAAAAAAAATAGTAAAAAAGAACTCAGGGCAGAATAAACTAGTTGCTTTTTCTGCAACCTCACTTCCAAAGCAGTAATGCTCTATAGGAACCCCATGTAGTATTATTTGGTCTTTTTTCTTGTAAAACTCCTATTGTCTATCAAACCCTATTCACAGTTGAGATGAATGCAAAGAGATGAATGCAAAGAAGGGATCAATCCTATGGTAAAGTCACAGGATTAGAGTTCTGACTTTGTGGACTGCGTCAGAGTGTGGAGAACACAAGAAAAAGGTCTCAATTCCATTACTACTCACATTGGTTTTAATACAGTTCTCAAACCTTCCTGAGAGCCACCTATTGGCTCTGTGGACTACATGGACAACATAGTTCAGCAGGTAGGAAGAGGAAGGGCCAGCTCCAGAGAACCTGTGCTGGAAAAAGTTAAAAGCATTTTCAGGATTTTTATGAGCACATAAGTTTCACTGGTACTTATTAATATTTTTTCCCAGAGCAAAAGAAGTCTAACTGAAGCTGCAACCAGCCAATATTGTTAGAAGGAAGAGTGAAGGTCTGTAGTGAAAGTATCTCAACTACAGCTCAAGCTAACGCTGTTAGCGTGTCCACTGAAGCAACAAATATGCAAAGGGCATCTCTGAAGCATAGATCTTTTTTGCAAAGGTATTCATAACACAACTGTGGTGCATACACAAACAGTAGTGGGTTGAAGAGATACACTCAAGACTATAGACCCAAGTAGCAGCAGAGGACATTGTCGCTGGTGCCTCTCAGAGCGCCCACTGTGCCAGCCCGAGCTAACCCTGGCACTGGGCAGCAGCAGGTACAGCTCGGTCTGCCACGCACCCTGGGCTGATCCTGGGGTTCCTCAGCGCACCCAACTCACGGCACTGGCCCGAGGGCTGAGGAGACAATGGTTNACACACAACACATTATAAAACACACTGCTACAGGGAATGAATACAAATCCTTGTATTGACCATGGGCTGCAGAGCCATTTCAAGATGTATTATTACATGAGAGACCTATTTCAAATTTAGTAGGCATGCACTATGCTTGGGTAGCATAAGAAACATTATTCAATGTACTCCGTGTGTGAATGCGTACCTTCAGCAGAGTTACTGGAGATGATATACAAATCCTTACACATCTTGCTTCTCTATACAGGAGATCATGTAACCCCTATAATTGTATTTCACAACTTAGAAAATATTTGCTAATTTAATCTGACTCTAACCCAACATTATTTAATTATTGCCATTGCTATGGAAATTCCAAAAGAAATCAAGCAGCTGTCTGTGGCCGGGTATGCTTAAACAAGATTGTCACTGAAGGTGAAATCAGCAGATATGTTCTTACCTTCTTCAAGGCCTAACTTTGATGCAGAAATAAAAGTGCAGAGATTCTCTCAGACAGGCTGCCCAAACCATTCCCTGTGCTTCTGACCCAGCATGACCCAATAAGCAGTGGTAAATACTACCTGCATGACAAAACAGCATTCTCTAATGGCATACTGTTAGGGGTCTAGATGCTCTTCTTTACCCTGCTCTTTGGATGCACAGAACTGATGCAAAGTCCTCTTGCTTCTCCTAGAGACAGGGCAAGCTCATGCAGGGAAAAGGTGTGAGCACAGGCACTCCTTCAACACAGCAACATGACTGAGCATGGAGCAGCCAGTGCCTAGGGAGCTGCCTGGGGATGACAAGGGCCATCCCAGTGCCCCATCAGGAACCAGGTCAGCTCTGCCACTGGGAACCACCCTAGGGACAGGGATGGCCACTGAGCGGTGGATGTTCTTCCTGAGCCATGGCACACTGTGTTAACAATAAGCACCTGTTGCATTTCCCCCCCCCCGAGGCAGCTGCCTCTATGCAGCACACAGAGCTGTCTCCAGCTGGCAAAGATATTTGTTAGTCATAGTTTTTATAGCCTTTCTATATTCTTTAACAACACTGACAAAATACCACGCTGGCAACAGAGTATGGTGGGTAGAAATGGATCCAATCAAAGCAATGCAACCTCTCAGCCATGTGTATTCTCCCATGGGCAATAAATATCTTTGGTTTTGTAGGTGCAGGAGGATTGGCTATGCTGCTGAAGGACCCAGTGGGACCATGCTCCTGTGAAAGTTCTGAAGCCAAGAAGGGTGCAGGGGTAAGTCTCCTCTCACTGTGTCCTTGTGGGAGGCACAAGGATCTGCACTGTGGTCAAACATAATTCTTGATGGACCCCATCTTCAGTGGAGTGCATTGCATCTTCAGCTGCAAGGAGGCTGTCATGCTGGGAGTAGTTTTGCACAGCAGACCCCATTGGTATAAACTGTATTCACTTGGCTTCCGCAGGCCCTCTTTGTAAATATCTACAAGTCTGGTGCAATGGTTAGGATTAGGAGGATTTTCAACAGAAGTGAATCTCTTGAAAAGTTTGGTTAAATAATCCTGCAAGCTCATGGAGGATGGTGTCAAACCAATGCTCTGTCCTTCCTCGCTATCAGTCAATCTCCCACACATCTTCCCTTGAGTGTTCTTTTCTCTTCTTCTCAGGCTCCTCCGCAAATACTGCTACCCCACCTCCTTTCATCTGCTGGACAGCTTGCTGCGAGGAGCTTCTCAGCATGAGGAGGGCAACTATCTGAGAAGTGTTGCATTCCCGTGGTGTAGCCTAGTGTAGTGGGGTGGCATGTGGAAACGCTGTTTTGCTTGAAAAGCCATGACAGGAATACTCCTTTTTCTTTGTCGTTCGCGCTGTGATTTTGTGCAGCCATGTGTTTTTAACAGCAGGAAATGAAATTGTCAGTAAGATAAAGAGTGGAAAGGCGTGAATGGGCAAGTGAATTCCTGCAGGGACAAGATATTCATCTTCACGGTGGCCAACATTGCTGAGGAAGTTTTTGTCTGAAGCCAAGAACAACCATGTTAAAAACTAGAGGCGTCTCCAAAAATTTCACACTATAGACTAGAAGTTTTTAAAGATGCTAACTTGAGTATACATATTAATGCCTAAATTTATTTTAATCTTTTGCACTTTTAAAAATTAAATTAAACAGCAATCTAGGCTCTTAAATAGGTTCATATGAGACTGATGAAGCCTATTTCATACATCTGCTATAAAAGTAGATTTGCTTGGGATTTTTTAATTACGGTTAAATTTCTTTACAGAAGCATTTAAAGATAAAATGCAGCAATTTTCTGTCTTCTTCTGGTCTGTGAGTAAAACTAGTGTGAGGAGCTCAAATCAGCTACCTTTAAGATCTTAAAGGCCATGGTGAATAATCAGGTCAAGCCAGTATCTGCATAACTTCTTTTTTTGAATGAGAAAAATGTAAACACAAAACACATCTGGATTTTCCTTACAATATTTACTTCTTTCTTTTATAGCTAAAAAACCTAATTTTCTCAAAATCCAGATTTCCTACAGGCTATATTTTTTTATTTTCCACAGTGCTGATAAACTTGAAATGGTGCTGGAACAAGACGATGTTCAAAAAGTGCCAAATCAAAACAGATCTACTAATAACAAATATGCATCTGACTACATGTAGTTACCTATTTACAATGGACAACATAACACAGAATTTCACACTCCTGGGTATCAAAAACAATGACCAAATTTAAGGTTAAATCTATATAAAGCAGCAAGTCAATGCATCCTCAGAGATACCAGTCAATGATAAACTGCTTTTCATTAGGGAAATAATTTATAGCATAAGCAATAAAAGTAAGGTCCAAATTGATAGGGCAAAAAAGTCAAAATGAAACTGCTTCATGTTATGGTTAAATCGGATATTTAAATTATTCTGATTGGAGCTGTAGCATGGACTTGCACAGGCACTCCCAGATACTGTGCCCTGGTTGTTATCAGTGCTCTGCTCAATGTAGTATTGCTTTGTGGCAGCTCTAATGTCACAAGGAGGACCTCTAGGGTTGCTGGGAAAGCTCTCAGCCAGAGTTTAATCACCCCGTAACATCCTTTAGCTTAAGTTAAGGTCATACTTAAGGAAGAGGGGGAAAATGTGCAGTGACTGTGGAATGCGATTTGTTTTACTAGCACAGTACCTTGAATGCTTTGGAGTGTAACATCACACAGAACAAAATCTGACTTAGCATTGTTTCCTTCTTGGTTTTGAAAAAGAGGTGTCATTTTTTAATAAAGAACTCCCACTGAAGGAAGAGGTTTAATGACATAATTTTGCAAAAGGGAGGCTGACTCAGTGTTGCCACTAATGTGGCGTGAGCAGAATCAACAAAATTGCCAGCACAGGAAAGTCAATAAAGTCCACGAGAGTATCCTTACCCACATGGAAAAAAGATTAATTTAGTCACAGAAAATTACAAAGAGCTAAAATTTTCTTTAATTATGTGCTAACAATTTGTGGAAGGGACAATCCTGGTGTTTGAGGCAAAGATTATAGGGAGCAGTTGGTTCTAAACTCTTCCAAGTTTGCTGAGAGAGATATCCAAAACAATAGTCCTTTCTATTGTTAAAATGTGAAATGAGCAATGTTATTTTCATATAAGAAGACTATCAGTTCTAGATCAACTCCAAGTATAATCTATGCAGACCTAGTAGCAGTATTGTTTCAATAATATTTTCAATTAATAGAAACAGGAAAGAGAAATCCTCATATCTCTGTTATTTGCAATAACCAACTTACTCCAAGGGGATGCCTGGGCCATCATAAAGTTCCCTTCCCTTTAATGAACTATTAACAAAGAAATACCTAAGTCCTGATGTGCTATTTACTGTATGGTTCAAGTCAATGGTAATTTGTGTAGCTTTCAATACAGCATAGAAAATTCTTACATCAACCAGGTAATGACATTCATAACCGGTGAAGACAAGATATGGATCAGTAAACAAGTGCTACCCTTGTTATATTCTCCCTAACTAGAGAGGGAACTTGTAGTCATCCCTAAAAGCCATTACATGTAATGGGCTCTGAACTAGCCAAATTGGACACATTGTTGAACAAGCCAAAGCTTTTGAGTAATCTTGGAGAGTTTTTATGTTTCTTCCTTCATTTCTAAATAGCAATATGCTGCCTCTTCATTGTTGCTTTAAAAACACATCCTGTTACACCTGCAGCTCTCTTTTGAGTGCAGGTTCAGAATACTGTGTACTTTATTACTGAGCCATTCTTGCAGCTTTTGCTCAAAAAGAGTATGTGTGTGAGAGTAGTATAAACTGCAGCTAGTTGTCTTTATAGCTCCACCATTATTGTTCCTGACTGGTAACAAGGAAGAAGATGTACATATACAACATTTGCTTATTCTGTAATACTGCTGTGCAGGAGATTGAGAGATTATCTTGGTGAACAACCTCTAATTTCACCAAAACCTTTAGAACCATGAAAAAGATGAGCAGTAGGCTGAATTTGTCTTGCAGTGCTAATATTTTGGTGTCACATTTTATGAGAAATATAGAACATTAATTTTATTTTTCATTGGTTTTATTAAATATTAACTCACCAAAGAACCTAAGTGACTCCAGAAATTTATGGGGAAAAAAAATTAATTTCACTGTGCAGCTGCTAACAAACAAACAAACAGACAGACAGACAATTCGAGCAGGTCTAGGATATGCTCCTTCCTCTCATCCTCTCTCTTGTCCTGCTGCCATAAAAGTGTTGTGGATGAAAACTTTCCAGATAATTCAAACTGGCAGAGCCTTTTATATTTTCAGCACTCCACATCAGTTTATAATGGACATGCTTTTTCTGCATAGTACAAGAATCTGAAGATTGCGAGGCCAGACAGCAAAAATCCCCGGTCATCTTTCAAAGTGTGAGCCTGTGTGGTCTTATATCCCCTTATATCCCCTCCTTCCTAACTCTTCAGGCAGTTTCAGATATGTCGCTGCTATGCCCACCATGATCAGGTACTGCAGAAATTCAGACACAGTATGCAGCAAAACACCAAAGCAAGGTACCAGCCAACTTCAAAGAGCAAAATAGTTTATTTCCTGCAGCTGATGCTTTCCCCAGCTGGCTCCTGCCCACTCTCACCACTGCTTTCCCAGGCTGCACTGTCCATCCCTGGTTCTGTCCAAAGCTTACCTCATGCTGAAGTCAGCTGAGCTGGGCAGGGTGATGGAGAGGAGGATTCATCTGAGTTAGTGAACCACATATCACAACACACAGCTAAGAGTTCACTTCCAGTTATTTCTGCTAATTGCTCTCGAGTGCATCTTTGTATCATCATGATGGCAGGCAACGTTGGTCAGGAAAACCAGAGATTTGTCAGTCATTCAAAGTGATCAGATACTATGTTTGATCTCTGGCATTGTAATTTTATTTTTGTGACTCTGCATGTAAACTGTCTAAGATGAGTAACAAAACTGTCAAGCTGTGGCACCTGTGTAAAACATGCCCCCCTACCTCCATATCCAAAGACAAAGAAGATTGCCCTCTCTAACAGTGAGTTAGACATTAAAACGCACATCAGTTTTGTAGTACAGAGCTGGATTTCCATACAGAATACTGTGTATATTTAATCAGCAGACCTTTATCAGCTTCTCATATCGTTTTATTATAGCTTCATTTTGCCTGATTGCACCTCTGATGATCAGAAAACACAGTGAAGCTATGACCTCAGCTTATTGCAGGGACAGCCAGTCCTTCAGATGACTATAGGTTTGGTCACCGGGCCTGCTCCCTTTCTAATTCAAGAAAAGGGCATATTTTTAGGAAACTGTGATACTGCTACTTGAGGGGGGGAAACATATTCTTAGTCATGAGGCAAATAATTTCTTTTTTGAAACTATTATCCACTTCTTTGAAATATTATCCACTTGTCTTTGATTTTCTAAGAACCTTTAAGTAGTCTGGGTTTTCTCAGTCATTTCTAGTGTTGCAGCAGAGGACACATGCCAGTTGGAGGCATTTAACACCATTGCAATAGTGCTAGAAGGAATAAGCATCCAGCTTTTGTCTTGCGAGGGCGTGGTGAAGTGCATTGAGAAGGCATCTTAACTGCTGAAGATTAGCACCTTAATGTGCAAAACTCAGAACATTGAAAGGTATCGAGAATTTGCAGGACAATTCACTAAGACTGTAGCAACATAAAGGGGAAAATGTTAGGAGTATGGGAAGAGGGCCCTGATGTTCTGTGTAGTAGGGATTTCTGTCATTGGAGACTGACAGGGTTCCCATGTTGGAGTAAAAGCAAAGGCAGAAGGATTTCTTCATTATTGTCAGAGCACATCTGCGGTAATATTCCAGGAAACGATGTCATGACAAAATGTGCCTTTCTCCATTTAGTTCATCTCTGGAACAGAAATAACTAGTATGTTGGTTTTGCCTAGCAATTAGTTGTACAGAATTTAAGAAAACTGACCTGTTTTGGAGGCTGCTACTTGTCAGCTGAAAAGGCTAGGAATATTGCAATATGAGCAGATAAAGTTTAAACGTTATTATTTTTAATAATTATAGAAGTAGCTTAGTGTAGTATTAATTTTTAGCTTTTGATTCTCTTTTTCCTTTCCTGGTTAAAGTTTTGTGTGATGCCCCTTTCTGCTCATCGCACTTTCTTGCCCCAGACACTAACAGTTCCTCAGTTCTTTCAAAATCCACCTTGTCTCTCTCCACATATTCATTATGAACATCTTTTATTGCTATGAATGCAATCTATTCCAATCAGGCTTCTTTTCCAATTTCTACTTTCTACATAATTCGATGCAGGTGTTTCAAAAACAGACTTCTCACCCTTTCTCTAACATACTTTTCACTCTCTCTCTATCACTAGATTTTTTCACAAGATCTACACAGGCCTATTGAAAGCCTCTGATTACATTTTCTTCGTATTTTTTCTCTGCTGCAAGTCCCAGGTTCCCACCCCACTTAGTTTCTGCTAAAGCTCAATTTCTGCTAATTGTTCCTCTTGTTTGCTGTCACTTTTACTTTAGCTCTCCTGTGTCTCCCATAGTTGCCTATCTCCCTTATGAGACTTTTCCTGGGGTGGCTCTGGCCCTAGTTTTTCCTGCAGGGGCAGGAGAGGTCTCTGCACCCATTATTGCCTGCATTTGGATAACACCACGGGCCAGATAAGAAATCACTGTGTTGCACGAGATAAACTTACTAAAGGAAGGCATATCTGAAGTTCAGGTGTCAGCAAACACTTTGGATCCCTCTAAGAGCTATGGCATAAAAAAACTTCCAGCTCCTTCTTCCATCACAGTTTTGATCACTAATGGCAGCAAATTATTTCTGTGTTATCTTTGCTTGAACTACTGGAAATTATTGTTATATTTATAACTCATTTTTTGCAAATACTACAAAGTTGAATAATCACTGAAACACTACGTATGAGTGTTTATGTGTAGATACTTAAACATTTCTGGGCTGTACATTTTGTGAACTGCCTACACAAACAATTTGACCAGCTCTACAGTACTTTCTTTTAACTATAGAGCCTAATGTGCTTAAGCTGTTGCAGGACAACACTGCTTTATTCTCTGCAGACAACTTTATTCTTTGTCTTGTTTTTATTGTTCCACTGGTAGTGAATAAAAGCCTGCATCTGTTCCTCAGGAAGGACTTAATCCAAAGCTTATTGAATGCACTGGAAGAGTCTCCATTGGGTTTTGGATCAAGCTCTTTAGTTCACAATCAAATGCTTTTTGTGAGAATATACTATTCAAGTATTGTATAGAAGAGTTACAGAGGTTCCCTACTTCTAAAATAACGACTGCTCTTTAAATCCTTCTTGCTATGCCTGTTCTGTTGCAGGAACAATATGCAACTGTACATAATTGTTGAAGTACTGTAGTCCATGTTTATCATGCTCCACCAGTTGATATAAATGTAGAATATGTAATGCTGTGGTAACAAGTAATGCTATATTTATGTGGCTTTTCCCGTGGAAACAGTAATTCCAAAAACACATAGCGATACACTTACTGGCTTGAGAAAGATCAGGCAAGCAGGACATGGCAAGACATTTTTGAGGACTGCCTTATGTTGGTGTTATTGCTGAAGCAGACTTGAAAGAGTCTTGTAAGAGGGCTTTGTAGAATAGAGGGATACAACTGAATGGGATGTTTTTTCTACCCTTAGGAAAAGGAGCAGACTGAAAGGAGTCACAAAGCTCACAGCAGGGGAAAGAAACAGAGGCTATTGTGGAAGAGGGTACAATGAGACAACGATAAGGCAGGAGAAATCAAAGCAGAAATGCTAGCTGGAGCAAGACTGTAAAGAACTTTAAGTGAAACTTTACAGCTCCAGATTTGCAATGACTGCATTTTCTGCAAGGGGAGAGATCTATGAGTTCATTATGCAGAGGCATTCCTGAAAGCTACAATAAAATAGATTTTTCCTTACAATACTGAATACTTCTTTGGATTTCTTGTGAAGGGAAACTAACAGTTTCTGTGAATCGAAGAGAACATGATGCCAGTGAAACTTAGCTGGTTTTTCAACTGCAGAGCAGAGTAACTTCTTGACGTGGATGTAGATGACAGAAACAGTTAGGACTGGATATTTCTCCTGTGACAGAATTGCTTGCAGTAAAACACAATATACTGTGCGGTAAGTGCTTGAAGGGTTGCACACGTAGTAGTTCGTAAGCTGATGGTGATTCAGTTAGTTTATGGAGCCAATACTAAAACATTACTCACTCAAGGAGTCACATCTAAGCCAATGAGATTACTCATGTAGTGAGCGGCTAATAGAGATCTTGCCAAGCTATTCCACCACAAAATAGATGAGCCTGTTTGTCAGATAAATAACTTCAGGAAAGAATTTTTAAGTTCATTCTATGTATGAACTTTTTCTATTTGAACTCCCCAACCACAACTGAGGTCCTATTACATTTTGCCAACTCCCACTAACTGGCAGTCCCTATCCTAAAACTCATCCACTCACAGACAAATAAGGGAAAGTGACTTGCCTTCAGTCACATCACAAGTCAACACCAATGACAGGAATAGAAAAGAGATCTTCAGTCAGTTCTCTATCAGCAGCTCCCTGCCTCTGTAACTCACAACATTTTACCCCTGTAGTGAATATAAAGCATTTATGAATATGTCCTGGTTTAGG
>WBMY01010733.1:462509-508240 GCA_013397315.1 Donacobius atricapilla | reverse complement strand
ATCTTACATCGTAACCTAGGACAGTGATAAAATACTGTGTGGCAGTGATAACTATTTTGTGCATTTTCTGAGCACTTCTGGAGTGGTGATAATGTGAGTAGTCTGGATTCCTCTGAAAGCCACAGAGCTCTATGGAGCAAGAAGAAATCCATGCCTTCTGAAGAGTACAAAGTAACATGGTAAAAAATACAGGGCTTTTGAATTTGGTGTGTGAAACTAGCAGGAATAAAACAAGTATGTTTGTGCAAATCCCAGAGCTGGTGATTGGGATGTGGTGCACTTGCACATCTAATTTAACTGTGCGAATTATGCATGAATTTTTGTCTTGTCAACAAATAGATGATTGTAGACCACCACAAGTACATTTGTTATGTTTAAGCCCACATTGACACTACTGAATTAGTTAATATTACCAGAAAAAAAACCAATTCTTGATACTATTTCATCCCTGTGGATGACTTTTTTAGTCAACTTTTATGACAATTGTGGCAACACCCCAATTGTGAATACAGGAATTCCAGCATGTAGTTCATGGCATAAACCAGAGTATATTTCTCATTGGTTTTTGATTTTGGTACAACTGGAGATTATTTTCTATTAGTTATTCATTCTTAAAGATGAGTGAGCCCTCACACAAAAAGGTTTTCTTTACCATGGAGAAAACAGTCACCCATTTAATTGAAAAATATATTTGTAATATGCCCACTGAGTTATTTTCTTAAGCCCAATTCTATCTACAGCTGGATACAGCCTTCTAAATTAGTTACATTGTATTAAGTTTGTGTGGACTTAGGGACTGTAAGTGTCATTTTTGGTATGCTTATGTAGTAAATATGAGAAATATTTTATAAATTCAGAGTAGGTGGGAAGCCTTTACATGCATACCCTATAATAATTGATTATGCATGCAGCTTCAGCTTCTTTGCCCCACTGGAGCTTTGACATAGAGAGTAAGACAGTCATTTGACAGAAAAATTAATAGTTAAATGCTTGTATCAACTTCATAGCTTACTAACTAGAGAAAAAGTTCTGAATCTTCCTGCCATATTGGTAGGAGTAATTTAAAAGTGACTTTGAAGCTCATAAGTTTAATTGGTGAAAGAACTTTTGTGGCCTATAAAAGTGATGGGGAAAGCAACAATAACAATAATTATCATCATCTGCATCAAGAGCTTGAGTCAGTTCTTGGGCAAATGAGACACTGTCTCACAAGAATAAAGTGGAACTCAAGCTGTTAGTCTGAGTCATTTGTCTATCCATTGAGGGTAAACCTTATCCTCTGTTCAGGGTTTGTACATTCATGATTTCAAATTCAGCTGTATTTCTTAGAGAATAATATCAAAAGGAATCAATGGATACATCTCATTCTAATATGTTGGTTCTTCATGATACTCACATGTCTGAAGGCTGCTTGTACAGTACTTTGCTTTCACTTGCAATATATATTTGTCCCCAAATATCTATTTAAAACTTCTCTAATTCAGAGTTTTTTTTATGTAGCTACTTGTTCTTCTGATTTGCTTTTTGCCTGCACCTCAATTAAGTCCCATAATGTCACACAAAATAATAAAATTGCATGTGTACCACAAGTAGGAGAGAGCTCAGTGCTTGTTTTAGTATATTACTTTGGACAGAGTGTAAAACTGTGTGTATAGTTTTTGCACAGTGTTTCTGTTTTTCATTATCTATGAAATCTGGGTTTTATTTTAGTCATTTGTGACTTTTCATTTGAACACATAGCTTACAGATACATGTGAGATTACAGAAACGTGTACAGCTTGTCAGTGCTCATTTTAAAAAACATTGTGGAACACAGTGTACTTTCTGAGGGTAAAAATTTGGAAGGCAAGACTTTATGCCTGTCTTTAAGAAGAAAAATAAAAATAATTAGATATTCTGTGAGATTACTGTGAAGAAATGAAGCTTTTTGCTTCAGGAATTGACCTTTGCCGATATGCAACCTTGTCTTTATATTTCAGGCTCTTTGGGACTAAGATGGAAGTGCCATATAGGCAGAAGGTGTTATGGCGCTGGATAACGTATAAAATAGTTGGTGAGAAAAATTGTGGTGATGAGCAAACTAATGAAAGGTACACAGTAATTTCAGATTGTGTTTAGCATTATAGAAAACACAGATAATATCCTTGGGGTTCCAATCTAAACAGCAGATACAGGAGGATAGAAAAGTCGATTTATGAAGTTATCAATCCTGAGTATAGGATTTGTTGTTAGCATGAAAATGTTTGTGAAATCAACTTTGATACAAATTAATTAAAGTTGAGGAGTGCTTTCAACTCAGTAGCTCTAGAAGAAATAGGTATTTGAATTCAAGGCTTATGGAAGGTTGTAAAGAATTTGGTGTGAAAGTGCTGATAAAGTAGTGGCGTTGTACAGTTGATTGTTGAACAGGTTATATGAACAGCCTCATTAGAGGAGAAATAGAAGGCAGCAGATATGATGCTAATATTTAAAAAGGCTTTCCCTGGTAAACGTGTAACTGTAGAGTTAGAACTGAACACATTTGTAGACATAATAAAGTCTAGAATTAGTAAAGACATGGATAAATATGTCGTGTTGGCAAGATCCAGAGTGTTTTTTTATATTATATGGAGAAAAAAAATTGTCAAAGAATGTGTATTGGACATATTAATAAGGGCTATAACAGTAGACCTCAGTTTTCAGAATAGAATTGAGAATATGTCTGAGTATCATAAACTATGATATTACTGAAAAAAAGGAAATAACTCAGTTTATGGAAAAGTTCATAAAGGTTTTGACAAGCTATATGCCTGTCTGGGATGGAGTTAGTCTTAAATTGAATTGATAGATGTGAACAGTAGTTACATTGGAAGCTATTTGGTAATTTTTTTGTCATTCTTATAGTGGCCTGCTCTTCTTCACTTAACATGAGAAAATGCAGCATTCAGCTAAACAGGGTTCAGCTAGTTTCTTACAACTCAGTTATTAAAGACCCACTAAGTAGCAAGTGTTCTGCCTTATCTAAGCTGCTATGACTGATCGGGAATTCCGGTTCTACAATCATTTATAAACCATCAGTTTTCAGGTGTATTTCACCATCTCTGTGGAAGAGGAGATTATTTGTTGGCAGTTTGCTTCAAAAATGGTGAAGTGTGTTGTGGCTTGAACACAGACTGTGCTTTAATCATCCACCTCACTTCTATGTATTTGTGAAACAAACTCGTTTCACATTTCTCATGGAAGAAATTCTTAGTCTCACTTTTCCTCTATTTTATTTGTAAATATTTTCATGGAAAGACTTATGCCTGGAAACATTAAGAAGCACAGCACAGAAAGCGTCACTGAATAGGTAGTTTGAATAAGTATAGAAAAGTAAGGCTTAAATAGATTTATAGTTTATATAAATATAGGTCTGTATAAGTTGTTGCAAAGTGAAAACAACTCTTGATGTAACATGCATAATATGGACTTCAACTGCTGCCTCTCTTCTTCTGCTGTAACAATCAAAGAATGACTTGGATTAGAAGAGGCTTTTAAGATCATCTTGTTCCAGCACCTCTGCCATGGGCAGGGACACTGGACCAGGTTGCTCAATGCCCCATCCAGACTGGATTTGAACATTGACAGGGATATGGTATATCCACAACTTCCCCGGACAACCTGTTCCAGTGCCTCACCCTCCTCATAGTACAGAATTCCTTCTGTTTGTTTAAACAAAATATCCCCTATTGTTTGAACCCATTACTCCTTGTCCTGTCACTACATTTCCTGATGAAGAGTCCATCCCTGGCTTCCCTGTAGGCCCATTTCAGATCCTGGAAGGTTTCTCTGAGGTCTTCATACAACTTTCTCTACTCTAGGCTGAACAGCGCTGATGTTGCTGTTGTGACAACAGAGTTTTTTTCTGTAACTGTTGCATGGGCTCAATCAGTTTTGTGCCAAATAAGTTAAGTGGCTGAGCAGTGTGTGCCTAAGGTAATCTGACAGACCCCCAGGGTAAAATGTGCCTGTAGGAGCCTTTTTGCTGCCCAGGTGCATGATGTTGCACATGGTCTATAAAAGGTGAGCACTCTCGTAAGCTACTCTTGTCCTGTGGTGTAGAGTAGTTTCTGGGAATTAAAAGGAAATTTAGCTGAAAGGTGCAAACATAAATACTTCCAATTATCTGAAAATCCATTGATGGATGAATCCATTAATTGACCATTATTAAGACAATCTAGAATGAGTTGACGTTAATTTCCTTAATCAGTTTAATAACCTCAAGTAATTGTTAAACTTCATGTTAAAAAGCCATTATATTCTGCATAGCGGACCTTTAAATCACTTCTGGAATTAGTTTAAAAATTTAGCATCTGTCTTAAGTATAACAGTTCCTCTACAACTATTTCCTGGAAGTGAAACGGAACTTATGTATTCCCTGTTAGATCAAATCCACGGAGAGTCCAATGAAACAATTTTCTCTCAATCACTACCTCATTTTCCTTTATGTCTGTTACTTGAAATATCTGAGTAAAATTGTGTGATATGTACTCATTTTAGAGGAAGGTTAGGTTTGTTTGAAATTCCAGTGGAATTCTCACTGGCTTCCTCATGGCAAGAATTCAACTCCAAATCATTATGGAAGAAGTATACAACACAGAACATAACATTTTGTTCTGTCTTACTGTTCTGCTGAACATATTTGTGTGCAAGCTATTTATTTCTACAACTTCTTGAAGAACAAGAGGGGCCAGAGGGTCCCAGGGGTGTCCGAATGGATTACTAAACTGAAGTATTAGCTGTAGTTGAAAACTAGGGAGTGAGTGGCTACACAGAGCTATTAAGAAGCATTTAGTGTTGTTTCCTGTTTAAGTGAGGCTATTTCTGTCTTTGTATCAGCTCCTTTGAGTCTACAGCAGTACCTTAACAGTAAACAAAAGATTTAAGATAAACTAATCTTGGAAATGGTATGCAAGGGGAGGTTCTTTAAAATTACATATACAGATCCACAGTAGTCTCTTTTGTTAGGAATTAAACTTAGCTGTGTTGAATTTGAGATGTTTTCACTGTATCAGCTGGGCTGAAGAAGCAGCTGTTCTAAGTCTGTGAGGAGCAAAATATTGACATGTCATCATATGGTACTTCTGGAATCCCACTGTTCTGTTTCATAAACATTAATCACTCCTGCATACGCATTTATGAATGTATCTGTGTTTTATGAAAAACCTGAAAAGGAGTAATGCCAAACAGTAATCTAATTCTTTATGTGCAAATAATTCTTGTAATTTTTACCAGTGGTAAAAAACTTCAGCAAAGGATTCAGCCTTTATTGGATAAAGTGTCTTAAGAAGTAAGCTCAAGGTTTTAGAAGCTTATTCTAAAAGAATTCAGATTAATTTTTATTAGGAGAGCTAATTGTATCTGACACCCTATTAGATTTTAAGGTGGATTTAATGTGTAAGAGTGTATTTAGTGTTATTGGACCTAAAGAGATTTTAAGATATGATACTTCTCATTCTTAGTTTCCACTAGGAAATATAATTAGCATGAAAGTGAATTAGCATATTTGCTTTACATTTATGTGTTTGTTTTTAAATTGGCAAGCACACACAAACTGTTTTCTTCCTGAATATCTTTGTAGCTTTCTTCTTAAATAACCACTGAAATTTTAACCTATTTTATCTCTAGTTAACGGATGTTTTCTCTTACTTAAATCTTAACTGAATTTTTGTCCCTGGTGGGCTCTACTATACATCAGAGAACTTAAGCTTCATCACAATGTATATTGCACTACCTAAGATGTAACATATATAATGTTTAGAATTACTGCATATTGCTGAGATGCATTAAAATTCCAACCAAGTTAATTATCTAGGGCTTTCAGAATTTGGCAAAAATGTTGAGTAAATCTGTGTTTTTGATACCAGACTATGGGTGTAGGACTGAGATAAAGAGCATGTAGTTTAAAGCAGACAGATGGCCTTCAGACATGACCTAGCTGTGGCAATAGAGACTGCAAGGAGAAACAAGTAAGGAGATTGTAGCTATTCTGAGGCACTTTGCTTTTTAAAATAGTGCTCTTAAGAACATTCTTGACGTGAGACAGATCATATTTCCCACCCTTGGAAGAAGCCTTTTTGTGTTCCAATATTATTGTTATGCTTCATCCTCTTTCTCTATGGATAACTTCCGTTAATTGAAATTTTTATATCTGTCTAGAATAGGTGTGTACTTGTACGGTGAGCTAAGCTGTAATTTCCACGTTCATAAATGAGGTCTGTACTCTGTTATTTAGATAAATGCATTGTGCTTTTGATGTAGTAGATGCATAAGGGAATACTGAATTAATTTTAGTATTCTAGTAATATTATTAAATCTAGCAAGTTCATGTCTTCTGCCCATAAACTTATCCTTGGATCTGGCAGCTTACTTGGTACAAGACCTGAAAGGGAAAGATGAGGTACACACACCTTGAATAATTTGTTTATGCGTCAGTCTTCAGCCTCATAAAAAAGACTCAAGAGGATTATTTTAATAGGCCTGGAAAGAGAAGTAATTCTCGGAAATATGTTGTTGTCTGAGAAAAGCATGAATTTGTGCATGAACCTTTGTCTTCCTCAGAAGTGACAGGGTTGGTTTTTTTGTTTGGTTTGTGGTTTTTTTGTTTGTTTGGTTGGGTTTTTTTTGCAGAGCAAGAGGCTCTCTTATCAGAATGTACTTTTGAAAAATAGCAACACTTCTGAAGACAGATGCTCTATCATACTGGATAGTCTATTGTTGCATTCAATTATTTGAAATGTGTGATGAGAGATTGTTGTCCTTAAAATCTGTAATTAATCTGCTTGAGAGAATCTGGGGTCAGGTTTCCTTCCCAGATAGGAGATAGGAGTATTCCAGAAACTCTTCTGGCTTTTGACACTTTTTAAGCAATGCATGCCATGATGTACATATATATATATATATATATAAATGTATATATTTCACATATATTTTGTTACTCTAGTCCTGGTGAATATGGATGATTGGCCCCACATGTATCAGTTGACTAGAAAAATAGGAACATGGTGAATATGTGGTTTTAAAATGTGGTATTTGTGTTAAGGCGATCCTCAATGGTGTGGAGGGAGTGGTGAAGCAAGCTGTAGAAAGAGTTGTGTAAATAGAGATAGTGTCCTTTATTTAACAGTGGTATACTTTCAGTGTTCTTGTTCTACATGCTCAGTATGGGATTTTTGAAAATTATCCAGTTATTGTTTTAGAGGAATTCTTAGTGCTTGCAGAGTCAGGCCCCATAAGGACAACTAATGCATGAAGGACGCAGAAGTTTAGTGGCCTTCTAAATCAGGTCGCAGCCTATTTTTTTTGCCTTTGATAACAAACTCTTGTAAACTTGATATTTGAACAACATAAATAGGAAGTTGTAAATTTAAATAAAGGTTAAAAAATAATGCACTAGATTTGCATCTGGATTTTGTTACCAGTCTTAGAATGCTGCCCAGAGCAACAGCATGCTGCATGGGAAATCTGATAACGTTGTGAATCTTTCAACCTTATGCATTTCTAATCTGAGTGTGGTTTCCTGTAGTATTGCTGATATGCCAGATAAAACAAGCTTGGATCCAAAATCAACCTCTATTATAAATGGATGCTCTCTGTTACCCCTATTTGTTCTGTAATCTGTGATTAACTGTTCCCTATCATGAAAAGGAAAACATTATTATATTCAGTTTTGTGTGTAGACTTGCTTCTGAATGGTAAGCAATTGCTGTTTATGTGACTGTTTAGTTCAAGTGCAGTTACGTTTTATTTTATGCTACATTTATGTACAGAAATACTTCTATTCAAAGCAGCATCTTTAGGTTAACCAACTGCTTTCATGTTTCTTCACTGGCTGTAAAACTTTTCACCATGGTGATGAAATTATCATGATTTGGCTTCCTCAAAGTAAGCTTTTTTTAAAATTTAGTTGAAATTATATATAATAGATTAGTTATGAAAAATTAAACTCCAACAGCAAAATTTAGTATGAACAAATAAAATTAATTATTTTGCTCTTTCTGAGTGCTGAGTAAAATTTATGAATAAAAATACGAAGAGCTGGTCCCTTTCATTCCTTTTTCCCTGTCTGAGCAGACTTCCGTCAGATGTTTAGACATGAATTCCAAAAGCAACATTTCCTAATTACTCTAAGAGAGTTTTAGTGGTTTTGTGCTCTAAAATATGTAGTATTACACAGTAGTCCCCCCATTTCACTGAAGGATTTTCATATTTGTAAAGAAACAAGTAAGTTTTACTGCTGTCTTATGCTAGAAGTTTCTTAACATTGCATTTCACTAGTTCAATATGGCATTTCAAGAACATAACCAAAAAAAAGAAAGCTACCACAGAACTCCAAGCCACTGAGACATGAAGTGTTGGGGAAAGTATCTACACAAGTTCACATCAGGCATGTAGCTTGATTAGGGAGATGTTCTGTCAGTCATTAAGAGAGTTTTTTTTTACTTCATACAGATCTTCAGAGTACAAGTTTGAGGTACTCTGATTTTTCTTCTGAAGGAAGCTTGCTCAGATCTAAATAGAGAGCATTAACTGCCCCAAATTTAGGGGCTTTACTTTCTTGCCTTATACCCTGGTACTGTTAGAAAAAAGGGAGGTCATGAAGGAGGTAATTGAGACCAATCAATACTGTTCAGATAGAAGGGCAAAGAAAGAATAGTAATGAGAAAAACTATTGGTGAGGTTACAATATACTCTTCATGTTGAAAGACTAGACTAGACCTGTCTCCATAACAAATGCTTCCTTTTGTTTTCTGGATCAAATTACTATTCAAGAATTCAGGAGAGCAGGTTGAGTAAGAAGTGTGAAAATCCTTCCCTCTCATTCTCAAGAAGTTTGGAATTTTGGCCAGGGTCCTAGGAGTTGAAAAGCATGTATTTAAATAATTTTGGACAATTATGGATCAATCTTCTGTACTGAAACTATTTGGTTTGTTTCAGAAATTATATTTCTGATGCCTTATTAGATGTGGAAGAGTGTCAAAATTCACAAATCATGTACTACTTGGTGGAGGTGACAGTAACTGAAGTCTTAGAAAATGAGCAATGCTTGTATTGCCAGAAGTGAAGTTGAAATAGCCAGAACTAGAACAAGTGAGAAGCTGAGACCTACTCTGAAAAATTCAAGACTTCCTTTTTTTTAGTGCTGTCATTTTTGAGTACTACATGTTGACCGTACTTTGTCTATAGCTCGCTACAAGTACTGCAGGCAAACAAAGTTGAAACAACATATAAAGACAGAACTAGAGTTTCCAGTGGTAAAACTGGCGATAGAAACCAAATAGCAATGTCTCCCATAGCCATTTTATTACACAGCTATATTCACTGAGAGTTAAAAAGACATGGTTTTAATTTGCTTTATAGTTCAGCTTTTCTGTGAAGCACTTGCATCTGTAAAATATTACTTGCAGCTGCACTTATGGTTTAGTGATAGAAGTTAAAGGTTGCTATTATGAAAGGGAAAGGAAGCATATTTCCAGCTTTCATTTTGAAATACATAAGCCGAATTCAAGAAATAAGTATGATTGTGACTTCTGTGAACCCATGAGAAGATAAGAGTGGGAAACCCTTGTTCCTCTCATAGTGGAACACTGAAAATGATAGTTTTCATCCTATAATAATTTACTTTGACCTATCTAGATGGTGCAGAGAATTCTGCATACCTGTCAGGAAACTGGAGTCTGTAAAATATTTCATACATCAAGATTACAGTGTCACGGAAGAAAGCATAAGAACATGGCAGATTTGATGTAGTGAGAACCACATGCCTAGGAGCTCACAACAGCAGAAAGATTTTCCAATGCTGTTGTATAAAGTTTGCTGATTAGTTTTTTTCCAATTAATTTAATTTCTATCTTTCTGAAAAATAAATAGCCAAGAAATCAGAATCATATCTGGAACTTGGCTTCATGGTATTTATAAGGCAAAGATAGTACCTAATGCCAAGCAATGATGCCTTAAAATTGAGATTTTCTATATTATGAGGCCAGCCTTGAGGCATCCGAATTTGCAAAAAACAGGGATATAAACCAAGTCCCCTGAACACACATCACCAGTACACAAATTTTCATGGCTATTCCCATATTTTTCTTTTCCCTCTTCTCCCAGTGGAATCTTCCCTTCATAGTTTTTTCAGGAGCAAGGATGGTATTTAAGATCTAAAATATGTTCCTTGTAAAGACTATGTTCTAACAAGTGTTAGATTGCCACATATCATAAAGCTTTCTGAGGGAAGGTGGTAAAGTTTCTTCAGTTTCTCGAGTTCTTTTCCCCTTTTTCCAAGGGCATTCGATATGACCAGAATTTTTGAAAATGTGAGTTTATGTTGTAAAATGGAAATGTTGTGTTTCATTTGTGTAGCATGACAAACCCCAAATATTGTGAAAGGAGCAGCTGTGTGTGATCTCCATTATCTTCAGAGAATAGGTGTGGCTCATGCTTACTACCTCACTAGATTTGTGCACTTCTATTTGAAAGGAACTTGGCAATCTTGTCACTGAACTTCAGTAAATCAAATATAATGTAGCTGTTTTCCTCAGAGATTTTTTTGTACTTTCTTATCTAAAGCTGAGCCAACAGAAGATTCTTTCCCTCAATAGCATCAGACATGACAAACAAACTGTTGCTGGGGAGTCTACCTATCCTTTTGAGTATATGAATTCCAATTATGCATGACCTGGAGGTTGAGGTTACGTACACTGTGGAGGGTGTGGCAAGTGGGCTAGCACAATTTAAATGCCTTTTCAGCATGCCTCAATTTTTGCCTTGTAGAAGTTTGAGGAAGATGTTGAAAATTGGGAGAGGCAGTATTTGTGGTGCCTTTCCTTAAACTCTCTGCAGCATGTGGAACATACATAAAGTTATCTGATCAGCAGAGAACTGTGAACATTTTTAATGAATGCATTAAATCTGGATGAATGCCAGAGACTTGTTTCTTAAAGCCTTTTATTAGAATTTAATAATTTTTAATTAGGTGAAAGAGCCACAGCTCTATTTAAAAAGAATATCTAGGTTGTAGCGGGCATGATGAGCCATTCTGGATGCTTGATTTACTCTGTGCACTCCTGAGGGCTTGGATGCTGTTTCAAGATTTTGGAAGCCTGCAGAATTTCTGGATCTGACTTTCTAGTGTGGTGTCTTCATGAATGTGGGAACTTAGCTTACCTACCAATTCTAGGCTTAGAATTTTGAAACAGGTATAATTTTCTTCAGCAAAGAATAAAAATTAGATGAAACAGCAGTGGTCTTGGAGTCGCTTGGACACTGGGCTGCTGTGGTGTTTCAGTGTTTTGCATGAAGGAAAAGGTGAAGACAGTCTGCCTGTTATGCTCCCATTGGAAAAATCAAACTCAAGAGGATTTTACCCTTAATCCTTTGACTTTGTTATACTTTCTGAAAAGCTTTAGATTTTGGCCTTGTGACTTATTTTCTTACACCGAAGTATGGAAACCTAATGCTGCTTACATATTTTTTTATATTTCTGTAGTTTTCTCTCTCTTTTTTTCCTCATGACACTCTTTTCCCCATCTCTACTATCTGAAATTGACCTGAAAATCATTTGTTATAGAAATCCTACATTGTATATTCAAAGATGAGGTCTGAGAAAACATAAACCTTACTTTTTAAGCCCAGAATTTTCACTAGACTAAATATTGCATTCCTTGAAATCAAGAGTGTGAAACAGGGAGGCAGTAGAAGTAACTAGGATGTTACACTGACTTGCCTGCAGATTAGGTAGTGAATTAGGCAAGATATGTCATGATGTTATAAGGCAAATCCCTGTAACTATGGGTCGGGTTTCAAGCTTTCTGTTCTGCTGGACTCTGTCAGATACAGAGGGATGAGGTAATTTACTAGACCAACTAGTTTACATAGGAAAAAATTAATGAGTTTATGTGTACTCAAGTCTTTGTTTAGATACGGAAAAGAAGGTACCTTAATAATACCTTTATCTCATCAAAAGACTCAGGGAAAGAAGTTTTAAGTTTCTGCAGCCTGTAAGGAGAAATTTTTTGAAACCCCAGTAAATTCTTGTGAAATGACATTTGTGATCTGCTAATAGCCACCTTCTCTTGGTACAGAACTTGCTAATAGCCACTTTCCTTTGATGCAGAACTCGATTCAGAAAAACATGAGAAATTACTTACAGCTTGAAGTTGTGAGGAGTACAGGGGATGCAAGATCTTTAAAGAGATGAATGGCTGTAGTTTTGTGGAGAAGTAAAAATTTCAGGAACATGAACATAGAAATTTTAAAGGCTTGTGAATAATGACACAGGTCTATTATGGACAGAAGTTACCTTTATTAGATGCTGTAGATCTGTCTCGGAATTTAAGTATCAAGTATATGTGATTATTTTTCCTCTGGGTGCTATTGCTATATGTGCTATCTAGGATGTCCCATATATTTTGTCTGTATCTAAGGTACTGTCACAAGCTTTTTTAAAAATACAAGACACTCAATTCCATATTAAAAAAACCAGGATAAGTGTTTTTCTGTGGTCTCTGCAAAGACATATATACTCATAAAGTAAAAAAATATCCAGGCTTTAAAACTCACAAAATAATTTAGATTAGAATAGCTAGACTTTATCATGGAGAATATTGAGCTACACGTGATGTTACATAAACTAGCTTTTTGGGAACATCGAATGACTGCAATTACAGTCAATGAAGTATTGAGCATTATAGCTGAACTCCACTAAAGTTAAGCTGCATTTGACAAAGTCAACAATTCAGTAGAGTGCAGATAACTCTTTCCTTCCTTCCTGTATTTGAGTGGTGGTAAGTGCAGGCATGTTGTGAAAGTACAGATAAAGTGCATTTCTCTGCATGTGATCTCAGTGGTACTCCTATATGAAAGATAACTTGGCTGATACATGACAGCTCTGGCTTAAATTATGTGTGTTCATTTGTAACAGGATGCATGCACAAGCAGTATTCCTGGCAGTGGATTCGCTGTCTATATAGTCTCTTAAAAGTTGTGGTGTTTTATAAAAACATGTTAATTTTAAGTAAATGTGTAAATATTTATTTATATAATTATGTAGTAATATATACAGAGACTATCTGCTCAAATATAATATATCTATTAAGCACTGTATTAAAGGGATAGTGGAGATATTTATATATATTAAGCAAACTAAATTAAAACAGAATATGTGTTAGTTAAAGCCTAATTTATTTCTTTAGCAGTTCCTATAAGTGTCAAGTACTCAGAGAATTACTGGTAGTTTACAGTAAGTAATAGTAATAGTATTTAAAAAAACTGACAATGCTTGCCGGTATTACATGGATTGTGAAGGCATAGGGGAAAAACAAAATGCCTGAGCGGTTTAAAGGCTGAAATCCAGGAACAGTGATTTTGTCCTTGTCTTGTTATGTAGTGCATTGAGACTGTGTTACTCAATCAATACCTAGCAGCCAGGTAACTAGCCCAAAGCAGGTATGCTTAAAATATCATACATTTTTCAGTTCTGTTTATGGTGCAGTTTGGAACACTGATTGCTTTGACCGGCAACTAGGGACATTCAGACCAGTGTCAAGGTGCCATTCTGCTGCTTTGCAGAATCAAAACTGATCATTTGGCTACCTAAATCCCATTTAAGTACCACACAATAGTTAATTAAATTGGAGGGACTTAAGTATCAGCACACGACTCTTCCTTAGTATGCTAGAACATTTTTATCTGGGCAAAAAAATGAAATCTGACCTGCTAAATATTGTGTGCTTGTTGGAATGGAAATAATCAGCAGAAGGGGTCTGCCATCCGGTCACGAGAGAAACAGACACAAGTGCTGGGTGACTTGTCTCACTGTTAACTTTTCACCAAATAAATGAGCAAGTAAGAATGATTATGTTTTAAATTTTGGGAACTCCTAGAAGAGGGGGAACTTGAATTCATTTTAGTGCCTGAGGCAGAAGATGATGACAGGCACATAGAGAGTTGAAAAGCAGTTGCTCTCTGAGAAGTAGGGGCAGGATAATTGGAAGGATTCAAGCAACCTTTACCTGGCCTAGATTGTAAACATATAAATTCCCTTTCTGCCACTTTGCAATGTTTTTAGTGCAGAAGTAAATTACAGCTTACTGGAAGATATTTTGAACAACACTTAGTTTTCACAAACAGATTTGTCTTTAACCTTGCTGTTCAGTTTTAAAAATATGTTTATATTTTAAGCTTGATTTTGAATACCTTTAATCAAAAGGTTATAATTTTGAAATTCATTATTTGATCCTGTTTTTTCTTAAATCCTGTTGCCTTGCAGCACATGATGCACACCTTGGAAAAATATAATTATTCTCTAATACTATTATTTTGTTATGATGTATTTTACTTTATGTGTGAAGTACAGAAATGCTTGAAGCTGCAGTGTTTCTGTTCACTGCCAGGTTGTGCCTTTGCATGGTTGTAATCAGGAGGTACAGTTACTCTGAAATATAATTCAACTGAAGAAGTATATACATATTTTGAGGTTATGGTCAATTTATCAGGGCTAATAACCCATGTTATCATCTACCTACCATCCAATCTATAACTTCATGCCATTTATATTAAAATATGATCTACGTAGTTTTTAATTTCAGGTGTTGTGAGTAATATAATTCTTCCATATGTTTCTACAAGAATGTCATTGTGTCACTTCCTTTTAATGCTTTTTTAAGAACACAGTAGTATATTTCCTGTTGGAGGGAAAATGTTTCTAACAGCCTTTCAGTGTTATATAAGGTCTTTCTGTTCTGCAGTTGCAGAGTTTGTCACATCTTGTAGATGATGTAACTTAAATGTGCAAGTGGAATGATTGAAACTTTGCAGCAAACAAGCCAACTGTCTGTATTTCACTTTCCTCACCTCCTGACTTCACCTTGACTCAAAACGTCACTGCCATACTTATGCTGGAGGACTGATGTATTATTCATTTTAACTCCCATTTTTCTTTCTGCCTTCACCAACCCCACAGAAGCTGCTGCACATTATGGAATGTATGCATAAGGATCATGCCATATCTGTGTAGATTACAAGCTATGGTTTTGCTAATCCAGTATAAGTTAAAGGCACAAATGAAGTGTTGAAGGAATCAAATTATATTGTGATATCTGTAAGTGCAAATTTCAATCAAATGCCACCTGAGTGAAATATTTCATTTACTGTTTGGAAGCATTTCAAGTGATTTGTACTTAGGATTTGCATGTTACAGTCAGTGGCCTTGCTGTGAAAAAGTCTTCTTGTTTGAAGTGTTCTAAAATGTTAATTATTTGGCTTTGTGCAAATACTGAGGGATCTGCTGGTGTTTAGAAATGTTACACAGTAAAAATCATTATTGTATGGGGGATGAAATATTTAAGGAGAAGATAAAAAATTACAAAATAGTAGAAAACAAAATAATCCTAATTTTTCATGGTGAAGAGCTGCACATATTACATTGTTGAGCAGACTGGCTGACAAACATAATTTTAATCTTCAAACTACTCTGCCATGTTCAATACCATAATAAAAACCCTTCAGCCTTTAGGTAACTAGAACACACTGGGTATTCACCGAACACTTTAAGCACTTTAATACGATGAAGAATAGGACTAGTTTTTGCTAAAATCGGCTTAAAACATACATATTGATAGTGACCTCTCCTAGAGATGGGTGAAGGAGGGTAATTATTCTGCGTCCTCTTGTGCAATCCAAACGATCTTTTCCACCACTACAACGAAGGTTGACTACTTTGTAGTACAGAAAGGATTCAGAAAAAAAAAGTGAGAGTGGAAGAGAGAATTCTGAATAAATAGGAAAAGGCACAGTGCTGAAAAATGAAATTCAATATCTTTTTAGCACATGTAGGTGCTGACTTGCAGTCCAAATCTAAAGACTCCTGGCATACTGCTCAATTTGTTGTGTCTGTATTGTTCTTTAGGATGAAATTGCCATATGCAACTGTTCTTCCAAATGTCAGGTGTTGTAGGAGGTGTCTGACAGTTTTTTATGGAATAGGTCTCTCAATTCTCATATGAGGGCTGAGCTTTTATCTCTGTTCGGTCAGAGATATTTCATCTTTAAAGAAAATGTTCTATGCATCAGTATACAGACAGTATGGTGGCATTAAGTAATGCCTTTCCTCGTAAAGCCAGATTACCCATCAGGTAAAGAGTTTTTTTGGGAAAACTGGATGATGTCCCTAGACACTTCATTTGGCACTTCATAAGGCACTTCATTTGGCAAACAGACTGTATTTCATGTCTATTCCTTAATCTCCATACTTTTAAATTAGAGTTACATATTTTGTATATTTTATTCACTGATTCTGTAGTGAAAAAATGAAGAGATGCTCACTAAAATGAGAACCGGACCTTGAAATTTCCTTTGTACTGCTCTGCCTTCCACTTTTACATCCCATAGCACTCCATGTGCCTTTACAGAGAGTAAGACAGAAGAATTCACACAGATCCTCCTTTTAGGCCTGATGAGAAGAACATGATGAAAAATAGTTTTGGTTTTCCTTTTCCTGGATTTACAAGGCTTCAGACTTGCATTGTGGAATAGAAAAGGTGGTCACCACAACTGTACCAATGTTTTTGAGTGCAAGTTGCTGTTGTCGTGCTGATCCTGTGCATGTGGGAAGCTCACAGATGAACTGGCAAATGAGACCTCTTCTTTGGTCACAGAGAATGTGTACAGGTGAACCCTGAACAGACAAAGGTATTCAGTGTCTGCTGTATTCATACTGTGTGTTTATATAGTGTAGAAGAAAGAGAAACAGAAATAAAACTTAGATCATAAAATAACTAATTTCTGTGAAATAAATCAAGAGTAGTAATGACCACAAAATTTTTGACAAATGGTTAGCAAAGATGCTGAAGTATGCAAAGCTCAAGTATTGCAAGTAGGATGGTAAGATTTGTGTACTACCTTATGTCTAAGTCTTTACTAAAGCTTAGTATAATTGCCGATATTGTTGGTCTGCTACTGAAAAGCAGGAATCAATTCCTGAGCAGCAGAAGAAAAATGCAAAAATGAACATCTTACTATCAGATTCCATCCATCTCTTATTTGGATAAGAGGAGTATAATAATACTTAATACTTACATTAAGAATCAATGTAATGAAGAAAGAAAGTAGAACCATTATTGATTGAATTCAAAGTATATATTGAAATATATTTAGGAAGACATATTGACAAAAAGTCTCACATTTGTCCAGATTTAACTGTAATAATTTGTGTGTCTTTCCAATTCTATTAAACATACGGTTTTTTCCCCATGGTAATGTAAACACAAGGAGTTCTAATGTGCCTTTCAAAGATCCTGGTCATCCTACTTTGAGGATGTACATGTTTCCTATAAAGAATATTTTCTTTTCTTATTCTTGGTTCTTTGCCAGTGCATATAATCCTTGTCTCTCATTCAGTGGATTTTATGTATACTGCAAAGTGCCAAGTCTGTGTTTTAAGGCGTCTCATATTTGAATAGCAATACCTCTTTTTTGCTTCATGAATTACTGGAAGGGAGGCATGATGGAAGATTGCAAATCAACTGTCTTTTTGTTGCACAACTCCACAGGCAAGCTCTCAAAAATAATGATTTTCAGTCAATACTATTCTCATCTGATTTGTCTTAGAAATTAAGGTTTTCTTAGGCTTTATATTAAATGTGTCTTGGAAATGCCTCCTTTAGGAATGAGCTGTAATCTAAGAGAGGGTGTGAAGTCTAAAAAAGACCATGAAAAGTAGACAGTACTGATTGAGCAATCTAGACAAAATGTCTGAAGTTGCTTCTGTCAGAAAAAGTGTCAGAAGGAAGGTAAACAGGAAGAAGGAAAGGGGTGAATAAAAGGAAAAAATGAATTGAACCTGAAAAATGGAGGAATACACTGTTTCCACTTTGAATGATATGTGATAAAATAATTCTACATTTAATAAGTAAATTCTGTAGATTTCTTTAGGAACCCAAACCAACAGTGCACACCTAAAAGCTAATAGGAATTGTAAATGTAAAATGAGAAAAATAGACAAATGAGTGCACTATTTGGACAAGAATGCAACAAAATGCTTTCCCTAGAAATAAGAATTGATCTGTAAAGTGATACAGTAAAAGTCAACACTCTGGTACAGAAATTAATTTCTGGCAATTGCAAATTGTCTACTCAGTTTTCAGATAATGTCAGCCATTCTACCTTCAAGGAAGCTATCTGCCATATCTTATTGAATTTAACTTTAAATAATATGAATTATTAATTTAGCATAATTATTGGTTACTCAGAATCAATAAATCTATGGTTACAAAATCATGAAATGTCATGAAATATCCATTTGTAATACAGCAAGAGTGAATTTTCACTTGTCTTAATATGTACATATTATACCAGTTACTGTTTTTCTTTTTTTATTATAACCAGTTTGTACAAATAAAAAAGACATATTTTCTCACAAATCTTGTTATCTTGTGAGGATGCAGAGATCCTGGGGGATCCCAGACTACCCTATCACTTTGCAAACTCTGTGGAGGACTTCATAAATTTTATAGCCAGTCTTGTGTACACCACCATTTATTTTTCATAACCCCCCCTCCCCCCCTCCCCGTTTTTAGGATGAGGGGTTTTTGTTTTTGTTGGGTTTTTTTGTTTGTTTGTTTGGTTGGTTTGGCTTGGTTTTTTTGGTGGGGTTTTTTGGGTATTTTTGGTTTTTGTTTATTTGTTTGTTGTTTGTCTGTTTGTTTGTTTTTGTCTCAGATACTGTTATATGCTTACACAGGCTTGAATCAGGGACAAATTGTTACATGGTAGTGTGAATTTCATTCTATACAGTTACACTGGCCCATTTCAGAAGCGGATAGGGACTCACAGAGAAGTGTTGTTACTTTTTGCACTGCCAGCCTTTCACTTGTGATAGAATGTTTTTTCTGTTTTTCTTAAATTGTGAATCTGAGCCAAACTCAGCTGATTCAGGACGGTTTAGCTATGTGGATGATTGTGTCAGATTGTGTCAATGGAGAAGATGCAGTAAGAGAAGTTTCTGAAGCTTCAGCAGCATGTACTTCAAAGAGTCTTTATACCTGCCTTGAGAATATTCTACATTCTAAGTTTTTGTCTTCTGTTTTCCCTACTCTCCATCCATCTGACAGTTTGTCTGAAGTTCAAGGAATGTATAAGTGTAGAAAGAAAGAAAGAAAGAAAAAAGAAATAAAAATTTGAATTTGCAGGTGAAAAATACAATGTGGAGTTGTGGGTGGCATTCTGTTAATACAGTTTTATATAACTGCCTCACCACCTTCTTGTGACTCTGCCCTGTTAGTGTGAAATCATAAGTCTGTATTAGAAGCCTGTCACAGCACTGGGCTTAGGAAGATTCCTTTAATAATAAAGAAATTCAGTGCTCTGACTGTTCCTCAGCTGAAATATAAAACAAAAATTTAAGGGTTTCAGGAAGGACTGTTAGAGTTTGGAAGGAGTTTGATAGGACTTCTAGAGGAAAAGGGAGCTGAAACCTTGTTTGTGACTTGGAACTGGAAGGCAGAGAAAGGAAGCCATGTGACATTCTATGTGGCAATCTTATCAAGGGAAGTTTTTATATTTATTTTGTCTTCGAATTCAGCGACCTGAAGATCACGTTCTACTCTTAACCTGGATGCTATTTCTGATTACTATTGTGTGCTTCATGCAAATGAGCAGTGCTCTAAAAGAAAATAAGAAGAAATATAACTGAGAAATTAGATAGTCCTGGTGCCATGTATCAGTATTTGAGTTCTCTGTAATTGCAGAGAAACTGTATGACAGCCTTCTTAAAGAGGCCTTTTGCATTTGGATGGGTTTCTTGTAATTGCCTCTTCTCCTGCAGCTACATTAAAAATAACTCTTGTTCAGTATAAGTCCATGTGACGACCAATATTAAAAGCTAAATTGATTTAAGTTGGTTGTGGCAGAGTAAAGGACACCTCCTTTTTAAATTTGGGTAATATTTTTTCTTCAAATGATTGCCACGTTGAGCTGTTTAGATCTTTGTTTGATATGAAACCACAAAATCACATCTGCCAACAAGCAACCATAAAAAGTAATTATTTTCCAAAGGGGACATTATTTTTTATCATGTATGAGCTTTAAAAAAGGTATTAAAAAGCCATTATCAGTTTTAGATATCACTAGTGAACTTGTTTATGAAAAAGCTAAAATTAATATGTGTATCTGGGTGTTTCTGACTGTTCTTGTTTTCTCCAACATCCTGATTTCCTTTTGGGGATAATCTTGTATTATATTACTTTTTTTCTTTATTTATTTTAAGTGTCTGAGGCATAGCTTCATTGTCTATTTTAAATAGCTTTTCATAGCTGGGAGATGTAATGCTGGGACAGCTGAGTTTAGAGAGGCAGAGCAGAAGACAAGGTCATTTGTAGCCTCAACAAGGGTGATAACAATGGGTATAAATCCTGAAGGATAGATAATGTGTAAATTAATAAATGTGCAGACACACACTGGCATATACATGCAGCTTAACTCATGGTTCTAGGTTCTTCTCCAATCACTGTTTAGACATAAAAAACTCTGCCTCTACTTTCCACACAGGAGAGGTTCAAAAGCCTGAATGAGAAGGTTTGCATTCACTTGCCAATCATTTGAGGGAATGCTGTACTAAAGATTGAATTTATTGTGGTATTTATTACATTTATTCCTGCATTAGCTATGCCTGGGAGGGAAGGATTTTTTTTTTCTGTTTGTAAAATGGATGCAGAGAGTTTTCTTTGTTATGTTGTTAACATGAAATACATTGTTAATATTGCTCTTAATTAATTCTCATTTGCCCATAAAAAATTGTAGTTTGAATTAGGTGCTTTAAGGTTGAGAAAGTTAGCTGATTGGAAGTTACCAGCTGAAGTTCTACTTCTGTTTATTCTGTTTAAAAATGCAGTGAAACTATATTTACAAGTCTGAATAAGCACACAAGTATTGATTGTTAATGAAATTGGTTTATTTATAAATTGGACGTCTCTTTTTAAAATTTGCCCTAGCTACTAGCTCTGGGCCATAGGGTTTTAAAGTACTCAAATGGAGATAAGTGTGGCTGGTAATTTGCAGAATGAAATGTTTCTGTGTGCCTTCAGGATGCTGTGAAAGGATACATGATTAAGTTAAATCTCCAGGCATCTCAGTTAGACTGTGGGGTACTTTTTGCATCAAAGGATGAGGTACAGAGCAACTACTGTTGGGGAATGCTGAAGCCAGGTAAGCTTTTAGTTGCTTCATTTTCAGATTCTTCTATGGAATAAACTGTTCCGTTGGATACAGTTGGTTCATGCTTTTGTAACACATCCCACAGCAGCTCCTTCTACACTTCTCTGTGAAAGAAGGGATTCTAGACTCTGATGAGGTCCAACATACCCATCTCCTTTTTGTTTTCATACCTTTGTAGGGTAAGGCTGTGGGAGGCAGTATTTCCTATTCCTCTTAACTCTTGATAGAGGAAGTCTCACAGGGAAGGGCAGGTCTTCAGAAAGGCATCTTCATGCTTTTCTTATCTTTGGGAACTTCTTTTATAGCCTGCAGTCTCCTGTAGTCATTTTGCTCACCTTGATGGCCACCTTTGCTTTAGCTTTCTCAGCTTTTTTAGGAGCAATGGAGCCTTAGACAAAAAAGGTACCATGATGCTGTGCTCCTTGGCTTCCACATCTGGTGGAAATGCAGATCTATCAAAGTTATAGCTGACTAATTTTACTAACAAAAAACCAAAAATGAAACTAATAAAGATGATTGGTTTAGGGCCTGAGTTGCAATAAGGATTGGACCATCGGCAAGACTTCCACTTCTTGGGGGGTCTGGAATTCAGTTCTCTGCTTTATATAGATGATTGGTTTAGGGCCTGAGTTGCAATAAGGATTGGACCATCGGCAAGACTTCCACTTCTTGGGGGGTCTGGAATTCAGTTCTCTGCTTTATATAGATGATTGGTTTAGGGCCTGAGTTGCAATAAGGATTGGACCATCGGCAAGACTTCCACTTCTTGGGGGGTCTGGAATTCAGTTCTCTGCTTTATTGTTGTTTCATTAAGTTTTAGGCTAGTACTTCAATCTGTTTTTCATATGAGAGTCGGGTTTTTTCCCCAAAGATTTATCACTCTAGTACCACTGTCATATACCATTAACATTTTGTTACAGTTTTAATTTTTAAAAACATTCCTATTAAACACATTCATCAAAGTTTCTTATTACATCTGTTTTAGCTATACTCTCTTTTCTGAGTATCCATCAAACTAAATTATTTTGCCTTGTAACTTTTTTTTATAAAATTGTTTTTGTAGAACAGAGTTCTTTTATTTACTCCACTTTAAAAGCTTAATGGACGCTCAGATTGTGTGTACTTCTTTTCAGTTATAGCTGGGTAGAAGTGCAAAACCATAACAAAATAATGGAAACTCTTAAAACTTGAATAATTCAAAAGTTTATATGGTTTGTTATCCATGCCAATTTTTGGTATGTTTTCCTTCTTTAAGGTAGTATATTTCCCATATTACATTGAGTGGGCTCTTTTCTTAAATGATATTATTCCTTCAGGCTTATTTCCTAATTTTGTATTGCATTTACTTATTTGAAGAGAACATTAATTCATAAAGCAGTATTGTTACCACTCATCTCAATTTAAGAACTTGTCCCAGTGTCCACCATAGTAATGTATTCTAATTACTCAAGAACATAGAATTGTGTTAAAGAAATATTTTTGAAGCAATGGTATGTTGACAATAATAACCATAGAAGACATCAAAAGCTTAATTTGGAAAGAAAACCCGTGCTTTGGAGTGACACTTCTTCCTAATTGTCACTGTGAAAAATGGCTGTCCTTTTTTGCTGTTAGAAAATAAAGGCATCAACAAACATTAAAATAATATCAGCACTTACTCTAATATACAGCTAAGTGATATGAAAACATGAAAATTAGTTTGTGATTGTGCATGCTTCCATTGCAATTTGGAATTCTCGTGTACTGCATAACTTGGGGGAGAAATTGTAAATTATGTGCTAATTCTTTCTATCCAGATGAAAGCAACTTTGGGACTTTATGGATACATAATATTCTGTGTAAATCTAGCAGGAGTCAGCAGGGCTGAACTTTGGAAATATGTTTTGCTCAATGCATCTCAACAAAAAATGGAAGCAACAAAATCTTAAAAACAAACATGATATATGGAACAACTACTAAGTGAGTAGGCAGCTCTCTCAGATCTCTATTTTTTACCAATTTCAGTTTTAGGATAGAATCTACTTACTCTGAATTGCCATTACTATGGCTGATATCCAGAGATCCCATTTTGCTGGTAAACTTGCAAGTGGCAGAGTTAGGTAATCACCATAAAGTGGTTGAGAATGCCTTCGATGCCTAGTTGACTCCAAGTATTAGCTCCATTCAGAAAGAACTAAATGCTTTATGATTAATGTACACAAGTTGTATCACATGACCACTTCAGAGCATGGAATTAGGTTCTTTTGTTATTTTTCTTTTTGTATTAAAAGGTATAGCAAAGTTTTCACAAGTATTTAAAGTAATGAGGAAGATGAAGATACTGGATAAGTAATATGAGGGAAAACATCTAGTAATGAGACTTAAGAATATTTGTCTCTGCCTTATTGTTGTCACTTCTCAGATTTCCTTTTCTAAAATTGGTATTGTCTCCTTAAATTTTCCTATTAAATGTTTATTTTCCCTTGGTTTCAGAATCCAGTGAAAACAAAATCCCAAGCTCATACTTTCATGTAAATGGCATCTGTGTTTTCCTCCAGTTTAGTGAGGCCAGAATCTTAGGAACAATTTCAAAAAACCTTCACCTTGCCTGATTTGTCTAGTGCTACTTTACAAAGATACACTGCACAGTCAATATTTCAAATAGAAGAATAAACATTTTTCACTACCAATGTGTCACAGCTGTGAAATAAATAATTTTAATGCATTCAGATTTTATCCTTATGAAATTATATGGGAAGAAAATGTTAAAATAACACCACTGCAATGTATACAACTGGGTGTTAATTCAAAGAAAACCTCATTAGATACTTGAAAAGGCATAGTTCTCTAAATGGAAAAGCTAATCGCAAAGTTTTGAAAAAAACTAGTTAGGAGAAATGAAAATGGCAATATAAACAAAAGAAGACATAATAAAAAAAAAGAAGAGAACTGGTAGTAATTAAAATTTATGAGTGGATATCTGAAAACTAAATAAATCTGTGGAGAAACTATCAGTCTTTTGGTATTTGGATAAGGACAATAAAAATTCTTTGAGACAGTAAAACATCTATACAACCATTGGATAGAAAATTATAAAATGATTTTTAGAATATTGCAATACTAGACAAACTTGAAGGTCTTTAAAAGGCAAAAAGCAACATTTGGAAAGTAGAAGCAAGATGCTTCAGATAGTGGTAGGCAGATTAGCATTACACTAATCCAAAGAAAAATCCTGGAGAAGAGTCATAACCAAAGACAATCAAGAACCATGATACTTTTAGGATTAGTTGGGAAGAAATTAGCCAACAAGAAATCCAGTACTTGAAAATAGATTCATGAAACAACTGTAATAAAATTTTTATTAGGTGATACATTTTAAAAACGTTGACATATTTAGTGCTCTACATTATTTTGTTTCCTTTGATCAATTTCACCTCATTAAACTAGTACTCTGCAAAGACCAGTGTATCACAATTTTAATGATAACTGATATCCCAGAGAGATGGTAAACCCAAAATCAGGTAATGAGGTTATAGCCAGGTCTAAAAGATCTTTTATTGTTCTGGGACTGTTTGTCATCATCATAATATATCTGCACGAAACTATGAATTTGCTTCCTGTAAACATTACAGATATCATAAATACTGGTTAAGCAATCGTTGGAATAATCAAAATCAGACAGAACTTTACAGCACAGCACAGGTTGCATGGTATCATAATCTTGCTTAAATAGGGTATGCATTTATGACCGAATGGTATAAATCATACATACCTATGTTCCTAGGCAGACCCCTTCTGAGAACTGAATTCATGCAACAAAGAATTTAAGTGCTATGTATGGGCAAGTGTCCATGATGCACTTTGGTGGCTACAGGAGTAGTAATGCTTCTGCAGTACTTCAGGGAAAAAACAAAGGAAGCAGCTGTTACTACACTGGCATTAGCATAGGTTTTTTTGAAAAAGTTGTTGTCTTATTCTAGTAATGACATCTTCAAAAGATTTTTGACTTAAATTGTGTGAATTGATTTTTCAGTGACTGTTTTCAATGTTAAAAGTTCATCCTTATAGCTTTGGCTAAAATAAAAGTTTTACCTGTTTTTGTTTTAAAGGTTCTTAATTTCTTTGCATAATTTTAATATTTACAGCTTTTTTGAAGTAAAAGAATTAATAAAATATCTAAATGACATTGATAAGAATTAGTTCAGCAGACATAAAGTCCTACTTTTGAAATATTTTAGGGCAAGGCAAGAGACTAGTCAAGACTGTATATTTTTCTTGGAAACATTTTCCTAGCTCAGCTAGGTAATGTAATATGGGAATCTCTGTCAAAATCCATAGGCTGGGCACTGCAAGTAACTGCACTAGATGAAAATGGGTTTTCTGTGCTTTAAATTTTAGGACTTTGCATTTTGGCATTGTCTAGAACAAATAATGGAAATTACATTGCTTCTGAGGAGACAACAAAGAGATAATTCTGAAAGGTATTTTTTTTTTCCCCTGTAACTTAAATACTGATTTTTTTAGTCTATCTTTATGGGATTCTTTAATCTTCTTAAGTATTTTTTACTCTGTGTGTATATATATGTGTGTGTGTGTGTGTGTGTGTGTGTGTGTATGCATTTGATTTACTTATGAAGGTAGTCTCACTGCCCTTTCAGACTTTTTGGGAAAACTTTTTAAGGAATACCTTGTATCTGTAACATGAGAACAGAATTTGCAAGGAATGTTCAATTCTGTTGAGTTTTCCCAATATTCTTAAGAAAAAAGAGTACTGAATAAATTAAGTCAGAAAAATTTCAGCCAGACTGTTTTTGTTCATGAAATTGTGGTATGTGTTTAGGATTTGTTTTTCCAAGTCAAGCATACACAAGTTTGACAGTGCTATCTTTAGAAAAATGTTAGAGATTTTGAAAATCTATGGGGTTTTGTGTTTTCAAGCAAGCTGTCAAAATAATTTCAAATGAGTTGCATTCGCCTCTCATGAAATTTGTAGAACACAAAATTCCAGTGAGAGAGATGGATGATCATGAGAGGAAGTCCTGCTTATCAAACCTGATTTCCTCTTATGATAAGCCACCTGGGTGATTAAGGGCAGCCAGTTGATGTAATCTTTTTTGGATTTCAGTAAAGCTTTCAGTACTGTCTCTCACAGGAAACTTTTGGACTAAAGGTCCAGCACACAGATGGATAAACACATTGTGAGATGGGTGAGCAACTGACTCACGGGTCAGGCACAAGGGTTTCAGTGAATGGAGTGAGTTCAGACTGGCAATGTGTCACTAGTGGAGCTCCACAGGGCTCCACCCTCAGCCCTGTGCTCTTCAACATCTTCATAAATGACCTGAACACGGGGCTGGAAGGGTTTCTAAGCAAGTTTGCTGTTGATACTGAATTGTGAGGAGCTTTTGACTCCCTTGAGGGCAGAGAGACCCTGCACAGAGACCCAGACAAATTAGAGAGGGCTGAGCAACCAGAAGAAGTTTAATAAAGGAAAGTTCTGGATTCCACACCTGGAATGGGACAACCCCGCATGTATGTACAGACTGGGAAACAAGAAGCTGGATAGCCGGATTGTGGAAAGGGACCTGGGGGTCCTGGTCAGTGGCAAGTTGAACATGAGGCAGCAGTGTCCTGACAGATAGGATGGCCAAGCGTGTTCTGAGGGGCATCAGGCACAGCATCACCAGCCAGGCAAGGGAGGGGATTGTCCTGCACTGCTCTGCACTGGGGAAGCCTCACCTTGAGTATTGTGTGCAGATTTGGGTGCCAAAATGTAAGGAAGATACTAAGCTATTAGAGAGTGTTCAAAGGAAGGGAACAAAGATAGTGAAGGGCCTTGAGGGGAAGCTGTATGAGAAGCAGCTGAGGACACTTGGTCTTTTCAGCCTGGAGGAGACCAAAGGGAGACCTCATTGCAGTTACAACTTCCTCTTGAGGGGAAGAGCAGACACTGATCTCTCCTCTCTGATGCCCAGTGACAGGACTTCAGGGAATGACCTGAAGTTGTGTCAGGGGAGGTTTAAGTTGGGTATTAGAAAAAAGGTTCTTCACCTAGAGGTGGTTGGGCACTGGAACAGGCTCTTCAGGGAAGTGGTCACAGCACCAGCCTGCCAGCATTTGGGAAGCATTTGGACAAATGCTCTCAGGCACATGGGGTGATGCTTTGGGGTGTCCTGCGCAGGGCCAGAAGTTTGATTCAATGATCCTGATGGGTCCCTTCCAACTTAACATACTCTGTGATTCTGTGATGATTAGTAAATGATAAGGGCCAAAGGAATCTAAACTAACCCAGGGTGTCTGTTGTAGAGACCAGTTATGAGAATGTCTTTATGGAATTTGATCTGCTGCTTGTCTGCCTGCAAAATAATCCTACTGTGCCAGAAATTCTTGTAAGCAGGAGCCTAAGCTGAATTGAATCAAACTTAGAGCTTTTATACAAATACTAGTTATTTGTATTGCAGTTGAAAGATGGTGATTCTGTCATTCAGCTGTTGTTTAGCAATTTACTATGAATTATTTATTATTCTGATATCTCTGTTCTTTTTCTGATATACAGGAAAATTGCTGGTGAAATGCATGTGTATTTATGCAAATAGAAACTTGAGTTAGATTAACTCAGTGGGATATGTATTCTATAACAATAGCATGTTGTGTGGGTTTTTTAACTTTCTCTAAGTGAGAATTGAATAGATTTTTTTTCCCCTGAATTCCCTTGTTTATGTTCAGTAAGGCAGACAGATGGTTATGGGAAGGATATTTGTTGTCTTCCTTGAAATAGATGGTACGGTAAACTAGACATGGGGAGATATCTGTGATCTTTGTATGTCCTTAAACATATTTTTCTAACTCTAGAGAAAATGCTGTATTTTTTTATTCTAGCTCCTTAATTTATCCCAATTCATTTTTGAACAAGTTATACAAACCTTTCAAGTGAAATATATGCTGCTTACTTAAAATACTTGCAAAACTACCTATGCCTTTGAGATGGAACTAGTAATTTGGATTAGTGAGGATGAGTGTCACTACATTCTCTCTCAAATTCATCCTGGAAAACTGCCCATTCTTTTAGTTAGGATGCAAGGGAATGGCTTAGGCCATATGGAAATGGCTTAAATCTGTGTCAGGGGAAGTTCTGATTGGGTATTTGGAGAGTTCTTCATGGAGAGGTTGGTCAAGCACTGGAAGAAGCTCCCTAGGAAGTTGTCATTGTCCAAAGCCTGAGTGTTCAAGAAGTGTTTGGAAAATACTCTTAGGTATGTGGTTTAACTTCCATGTTCCCTGTGTGTAATCAGGAGTTGGACCTGATGATCTTTGTGGGTTTCTTCCAATTTAGGGTATTCTGTGATTCTGTGGTTTGGTTATCAATCAAAGTACTTTGAACCTTTTAATTTGGACTCTTCTAAACCTATTTTTCATTTGGTTGTTTCCCATGATTTTACTGGTATCACACTGAAAGTATACACAACCTCTCTCCCTCCTTTATTCTGATTTTCCTACTTAATTGATGAAGTAGTGTATTTTTTAACTAGTTTTTGATTGATAACATAATTTGACTGTTGGTTGTTTCTTACTTAAAAGGTGGAAGAGAAGTGTCGTTCGCATAATTAATTTTTAAAGTTATTCCCCTGTCTGGCTCATACTTCTTTAGCTCTTTCTTTTTCATTAGCCAGACTGTTACCGTATTTCATAAGAGGCAAATAAAGGAAAAATAATTATGTATGCATCTGCTAATGTTACAATGCTGCAGAAGTCATCTCATCCCCAGTGACTGCTGAAATGCAAACAAAACATAAATACCATAAAGGATAAAATTATGAATTTATATGTGCATGAAATGCCATGGTTAAATGCAATATGGAACTTGGATAACATTACAGAAGTGCAGAGCACCACATTCAGAAGATCTACTGATCCTGTCAAACTAGGCCTGGAATGAAAAAATAAGGATCTTCCAAAGAAGATAAGAGAAGACTGGGGAGGAAGAGGCTCTAGTTTATGCTTGATCATACAGTACAAATGATGTAGGGGAGATAAGTTGCACAAAATGGCCTGGCACCCTTACAAAAATGAAGTTTTCCCATTCATGTCACAGTGGCTCCTGCTGGAGCAAAGCTAAACTTGCACCACGTGAAATTATGTTGTTAAGTGGGAGGTCTGCTAATTATACTTTGGGAGTCTGGAGAAATCTTATATTGAATAAGGAAAAGCTTTTTGGCTTAATATCTGAACTCTTAAAAAGTAATGTTGCAATAGAATTGTTACATTAAAATATCTTCTTTCAAATGTATTTTACGGAAAGTCTAGACAGTGAGATATCCAGAATATGTGAGTACCTGCAGCTTCTCTATGCAAAATCTCAAAATGTTATACATTTTGGATTTTGCAGAATCCATATAAATTACAAAATTATTTTCTTTAGATAGCTAAATTTTGCAAGAGAAGTTAAATTGCTTGGTCAGTTTTGAAGATCATACTTTGACAGTTGTTCAAGGCCATGCAATGAATCACTGAAGATTAAAGGCTAAAACTGTTTCATCTTGAGTGTTTGTTGCTCAGTCTGTCAACTGGATAAGATTTCCAAGGAGATACTGATAGAAATATTTTAATCTGTTCGTAGAACATATCAAATAAATCAAATGATGATGACGACAACAACAAAGTAATATCTCTTCAAAGCATCAGTAAAGCAGCAACTTATGTGTCACTTCCACAGTTCAGTAGGATCATAATGTTTAATCCAGTTATGCTTTCAGTGTTGCTGAGATGTCTGCAAGTTTTTAGCAGCCATTGGCTTAAAGGCAAGAATAAAAATAATGCTTAAATTATTATATTTTGATTTATGAAACATTCATTGGAATGCTGTTAGTATGAGGCTTTGGGAAGTTTATTATTAGAATGTTGAATATATATTGAGGTACAGAGCTCACAGACCACAATCCTCTGAGGTGGTTTAAGTTCAACGTCCTATTGGCTTAATTTACGTAAACCCAAGGTATTTTTAGCTTTTAGGTGAGTGTCAGAAATGGGAAGGAATAAAGAAGTAATATGTTATTCAGTTTGGGTTTTTCGGTGCATGTAAGGATTTCAGATCACAAATAGCTAAATTTAGGGTGGTTCAGTTCACAGCTGTTTTTAATATATTTGTTTTGTTTAGATTTTTGATGATTGACAGTTAAAAGATTAGTTAATTGGAAACAGATTATTATTTCTTTCTAGTATAAATAAATGCCCCTTGAAAATTTCTTCCCTTCGAAAGGAATGCCAAATCCAAGTTTTTACTGGAGTGACTAAATTACATGTATGTATTATTATAGTAAATAAGCAAAAGGAAGTATAAATATGAATCTTCAGATTCATCAGCCAAAACTGGCAAAGGCTTGCCAGTCAGTACCTTTTAAGTATTTTAGAAGTACTCAAGTTGAGTTTTCATGTACAGTGTGATGCATCAGTTGTACAATCACTGTGTACTCTTTGTAGCCATTTTTCCACTATGGCTTTCTCCCATCAAAACCACCTCCCTTCCCCAACATATAGAATGTGTGACACTGGAAATGAGCATTTAAAAGCTGGAAACTATAGTTTAGATCTTTAGAAAAGAGTTAACCAGTTAACCATATTCATCTGTTTGCAATACAATCTTCTGTTTCTTGGTCACATCCTGTTTGTTTTTTATTACTGGGTATTATGAAAGTGTAAGATTTTTCCAGGCTTCTCTTTATCCTCAGATGTGGTCTTCCATTTTACTGCTTTCCATTTGTACTCTGTCTTGAACAGAAAAAGTGGCTGTTATCCTTCTTCATGATTTTGTGTTCTCTTGATAATACTCTCTATAATATTATTTAGTACTAAAGCATTATATAGTTAAAGGAAGTGAGAATCCCCAAGTCAGGCTGTGAAAGCTATTACCTCCATCCTGTAGATGGAGTTACAAAGAGGCGTTAAGCAAAATTTTTCCATTAACGTTCCATGCCCATGAGACATTTGGAGTACAATCTTTTCTCCAAATATTGGAAACCACAGCTGGAATCTTCAGAAATTTTTGCTGCCAAACTTTAACTACTCTATTTTCTGTTTATTAAGGCATGCATACATAAAGAGGAAATACACATGAACAAGGTGATAGCTGGTTATCTTTTCAATATGACATCAAAGGCATGTCCTTTATAGGTCTTTGTTAAGATAGGGTTATACTTTGGGAAAGTAATCATTTACACTGACAAAACAATTTATCTTTGCCAAACTTATCTTTGGTATCCACAGAGGTGTTCTGACAGGCAGAAATTTCTACTAAAATTTTAATCCAAAGCAGAAAAAACCTCCATTTGTTTCAGATATGAGTTTTAATTACTTAAACATTTTCTCAAGAGATAATATAATAAGTTTGTGAAATAATATCATTTAGCTTCTTAATAGTGTGTATTTACTTTTGTACATTTATGTATGTTTTTTGTGTTTTTTTTCCGATTTTCTCAAGTCATTGACATAATGGAATGAAAAATGTAAAAAAACTGTTGCAAAATTCTACTCTTTTTATTGGCCCTTTGCAGGCATCTGGAGTTCTTTTAATCTGAACAGAACGTCTTGAGGTTTTCTACTCAACATTACCTGGACTTCTAATAAGTTTGCCTGTCTTCTGAAAATCAGATCTTTTTCTAAAGTGCATTGTCAAAATGAAACTATTGCTTAGGTCTCATCTTGGGAAATATTTCATTGTTTTTAGTGCTGTTCCTAACTTCTAGCTATTAATAACACTTCTGATATGAATTACTGAGACCTTAAAGCTGAACATTCTATATTTCTGATTAGATGCCATGGAATGAGGATCACCCTTTTTATAACTGCATTACATGGGTCTCATGATCTGAGGTCCCCTGCAGCTCCTGTATGATTTCTACAGAACTGCTGCTCAGTAATTGTGCCCATTCCTGTGTTTGTGGAGCTGCTTATTCCTCTTGTGTAAGTTTTGAATTTTCTGGATTTCAAGCTCAACTTTTCAGAATTCTCTAGCTGCTGGAGAGCTCCTAAACCTGTTTACCAGACTGTGCTATGGTAATAAGCATACTCTTTGTTATATTTCTGTAATTAATAAGCATGTTAAATAGTATTGAATGTGGAACAGAATTCATATGCAGAATATTGCTTCTTGTATCCTTCTGTCTCTTTTAGAATTTAGCCACATGTAAAGTAATTTGAGTCTTTTTTGTACCATCATGACTTTTCTCTGAAATTGATTTTCTTAATTTAGTAAGAAATACATGAAAACAAACGGCTTCTGAATTTCATCCGCCTTCCTTTTCCCTCATGGCATTGTGGTCACCTTTAGTTAGAAGACAGCCAATTACTGGTCTGAGGGGAGGAAGTGTGAAATCATTTAAGTATGTCCATGCTGATGTGGAAGAACACTTCCCAAAAAGCTGTAGGGGTATTTGTCTGTTGAGATATTAGAGAGATTATTTATTATTTATTTATTATTATTTAATCTTGGGTATGAGAAACTGAGAACCTTAGAGCTTGATGAAAGGCAAGAAGATTCTTTTCCTGAGAAAAATGTAATGCTTGTGAAGATTAAGCATGACTAAAAAAAGAATTCTGTTCCAACCTCCTAATATTTTGATAGCCTGCACTAAGGTCAGCAGGGATTCCTTTAGTTAACATGGATATTGTTTGAAAAACGAAACATTTGCAAAAATTATTCTATGCTATGGATCATTTAAGATATTCTTACCTATCAAGCACAAAAGCAAATGCTACTTCCAAATGAAATATTGTGATCCGTAATTGGTGATTCTTACATCAGATGATGTCGGCATACTTAATTGATTGGTGTTCTTTTTATGTATTTGCAGAATTTGGAGGTCTGTTGTCCTAGTGACATTAAAAAAAAAAACCAAAACCAAGTTGGGGCAAGAAACTTCTATTCCAATTAATATAGCTGTATTAGGTTTCAAATGATCCTCATGTTAGATGGCTATGCCAAAGAATTAAATTCAATATAAAAAAAAGACTTAGCATTTCTTTAATTAGCCTTATATGTTAATGGTTGTTTTATTGGACCAGAATAGTTCAGTTGGTTTGTTTTGATTGTTTTAAATAGCATTTTAGGTAGCTAGTTTGAGTTTATCCAGGTGAACAAACCAGTAAACATGTATGTTTTAAAGAGACGTGGAAGACCAGTAGCAACAGTCCAATCCTGTTACCACATTATTTATTTTGTCTGTACTTTTTTCTGTACTTTTGTTTGCACAAAGGACTCACAAAACTGATGCTTTTATTCATAGGTGCAGTTTGAGTCCGAGTGTGAAATGGTAAGGGAACTACTCTGGAACTACTTTCTTTTTGTGGTTAGTGCATTTGATGTTGCTGTGCAATTGGAGGAACTACACATGTTTTTTTCCTTTTTGTACACATAGCAAATCACATTTTATAAAATTACTTACATGCTCTCCTAGTCTGCTTTTACCTCATACACATTTCACTTTTTAACCCTAAAATCTTTGCTTTTTTTCTTGCTCTAAGCTCCGTTAATCCTGATCCTGCAAACAGGCCACACCTACCGTGAAGATGCAGAAGTAGGGCATTATTGCTTCCTTTACAGCTACTCCAGAGTCACCTCAGTGTGCACTTTCAGGAGCTCTCTCATGCCAAAATGCAGTGATGTCTGCCGTTTTATTTTACACCTTACACAAAAGCTCTCCTGGGCTGAAAGCCTCCAGGTGCTCTTGTTGAATATATAAAGAAATTACTTGCTAAAATTTGAGGAAAGAAAAAGCTATGATCATAGCTCGACAAAAGTTGAAGACTTTTCAGATACTGATCCAATTACAGCACTAAAGTGATTTAGGTCACTTTTCATCACTGTATCCAAGTGTACACTTTACTTTATACATAGGCCTAATTTCATTGCCTTCAGTGGAACTGAAGCAAGCATTAAGTGTTATTTGGATTTAAAGCCAATTCCTGTACACTGCTGATAAACTACAGAAGTAACAAACTAGCTGTGGCTGTGCAGTAATCCTGATAGAACTAGGCTGATATCAGTCATTCTGCATCAGGAATTCATTTGGTTTGCAGTCTCACTGCAAACCACACTTTTTTCTTCTTAATACTGTTAGTAGATGATAGTTAAATGTGTCTGATTGAGGACAGTACTGAAATAACTCCAAGCTGTACCTGAGTCAGTGGCCATGTTCCTTCCTGTGTATAGGCTTCTTCCTCTTGTTAAGCCCCAGAAACAAAAATATCCATAGGAAAGAAATTATCATTTCTGGTTCCAGGTGAACTGATGAATGCTGGCAAATGTTAGTCCTGTGAGTACTTTTACTGTCCAGGGATATCTCTTTTTGTCTAGCAAATTTGACGTAGGATCCTGTAATGCAGTTCTTTGAGTTAGTAATTTTTAATTATTCATTAAAGTCATTAAAGGGTAAAACTGGCATTCAGTAGTGGATTTTTTTCTCTCTAAGTCCCATAAAACAGTTGCATGAAATTTAATTTTTCCACTTTTCACATCTGCAATTGCTTTTTCTCAGGATCGAGTTCTACACAGTGTCCAATTGCACACACCTATGTTTCTATAAACAAAAAAAAAAATAGGCTTATACTTACTATTGTGGTTTTACACTTGTCACAAATTTTAAATTTAGCTTAAAGCTGACAGTTCCCTGTCTTTTAAAAATCAATTCCAGTGTTTGTTTTTTTTATTATTATTTTTTATCATTTTGGGATTCCCATAATACATACTCTTATTTGAAATAAGGTATTGTCTATACGTTTCATGTAATTAAAGGTCCATCTTTAGACACAGATAAGCTACTCTGTGTTTAAGCATTACTATATAGTCTACATATACTCTGTGTAGCTTTTAGTAGTTTATTTTGGTCTAGTTGATTTACAGAAGTTTTCTAAACATTCATTTAAGGTCACAGTAGTACTAAAAGTGTGAATGAGATATAGACCCATTATGCCTGATGCCAGGACCAGAACCAATAGCTATCAAATTTCTGCCATAAGACTTGAGTCTCTTGGGAAATTTGGATACCTTCCTAAAAGCTATCCCTAAGACTCAATTATAGTTTTCTACATGTTTCTTTTAAGTTCATGGCTGCATAAATAAATAAAAATGTGCCATTAATTATGTATTGTTTCCTGGTTTACACTTATTAAAAATGTAAGGCAGTACTGTTACCCAGATAAATTTTCCTTTCATTTGTGACAGGAACCTTACAAAAAAGAAGTTTCAGGAATCCCAGATGGTAATTCTCTCAGGATTTGTAGGATTAACATTTTGTCTTTCCCAGTTCCTACATTTTCTGTTTTCTTATATTTTGATTTATTCTGATGCTTCTAGTAGTTATTTACAATCTAAATCTCTTGTCTCCATTTATTTGTTGGCAAATTCTAGGGACAGTAAGTTAGTGTTTTATTTACTTTTCAGCAGTGAATTTCAGCCAAAGTCTCTGAGGTACACAGGGATGTTTTCATCAGCTGTTACAGGTTTGGTATAGTTCTGTGTTGCTGAAACAAATTAATGGCTGTTCAATATAGAGAAAAAAAACCAGCTCAAGTGTTGGCAGCAGTGTTTCCAGATTATGAGACAACTCAGTACAACTGCACCACTACTGATAACTGAGGTAGTGTAAGCAGGGCTAGCCCTAGTAGTCCTCAGTGGCCTTAGGCATGCAGGTACACCCTAAATTACCTTACACTTTGTTTTTATTTTCCTTGATTCAAATTCAGGAAAAGAGATGCTGTTCCCTAATTGCATAAGAAATCATAAGTTAAGGCCATGAGCCTTACTGATATATGCAAAGTGTTTTGTGACTTTGAGCATGTAAATTATATGAAGGGCAAGCTATTCATCCTTGCAGTTTCTTTTGGCCTTGGAGTATTTATAGAGGCTCCCTGTGGAGCTGCACTGTCAAGCATCCCCCAGCTGGGGAGCAGTTTATGAAAGGTTCTCTGAGGACTACGTATGCACACTGAAAACTCATTAATAGTCATATGCAGTCCTAGAAGCAAGACTATTCCTCTGTCCTTTCTTCATCTGGAGAAACCTTTAGGGTTATTTCTTTCATAGTGACATCTCCTACTTTGGAGCTTTTTTTTTTTTTTTGTTAGTGCTCAAGGTTGGCTTCAAAAGGGACTAAATGTCATAGAGCTTATTATTTTAATGTCTGATAAATTATTGTCTCAAAATAGGTGTTCGGAGTCAATCCTCTACTGGATATTCAGCTGTTTGCAATTGCTGCAGTACAGAACATAAAAACCAGCTCAATATGTGAAGAACAGAGCCATAAATATGAAATGTGGAAGACTGAAATTTTTAATTCTGTGGCAGGGGCAAGATTTGGTGCACAGAGTAAATAATAGGTCAGAATAAAAATGCAGAATTATTATGCAGTCATAACAGTCCTTGACTGGACTGATTTCACACTGCTTTTGTAGGGCAGAATCTCCCCCTGGGTCTTTTAATGATCATGCTACAACAGTGCGAGCACCATGTTTGACCTATGGTCTTTGAGTTTTTCTTGGGAGTCATCGAGTTCTATAGAGCTGAGCTGCGTAATTTCCTTGGATCATCTTTTTTTTTTCAATATGCAGCATTTCACTTAGTGATCTAGTCATGGCAGGTATTTACTCCTCTGTTTCTATTCCACATCCATTGCAAGGGGTTTTAAACCATAGCCAGTGATTCATAGCTTAAGATGTAATTCTGTGAAACCTTCCATTGCCATTTAATGAGTTATAGATTCATATTTTCATCTGCCTGAGGACCTGATGAAAACTTTTCTGTCCCCAAATTCATGGTTCAACTGTGTAGGCATTTGAGATCTGATGAGGATGGTGTTTTGAGTGCATATCTTGATGGTGAATATGGTGGTGACACAAGGTAGACGGTTGGACTTTGATTTGGTGAGTTGGGTTATTTTCTTTAATACATAGTGGTGGAGTGCTCTCTTGTATATCTGCACGGATTATGCATTTAGAAAGATTCGAGGACTTGCTGCTAATGTACAGCATATCACTTCAGAGCATTCAGGCTCTCAAAAAACTTCAGGAAAATTAGTGAGAACGATCTAAGTAATTCTAACACCTTGGTTGGGATGGTCTATCCAAGCAGCAAGGTGTAGAAACAAGTCAGAGATTTATCTAGAATGGGGTCCTGGTGTTCACCTTCCATGTTGACATTTTGTTGTCTTGAACCTCCTGTCTCTAATACATAGATACGTAACATGACACAGTAGACATGAAATGGCTACTATCAAGAATGTCTGAGATGAGTTCTATAATGCTGTAAGATGAAAAAAGCCTTTCCATTTTCATGCTAGGTTTCCATTAGATTTGAAGCTGTGAAATCTTCTGACTTTCCCAGGTGAATTCTTTTGAGTGTTCTTAAAATTTTGACCACCAGCCTATACTCACGTGCACCTTTCCAGCAGCGGACGAAGTTGGTGCGGAGTCAAGTGAGATTCTTTTGCTTCTTACGCAGCATGAAAAGAAATCTGCATGGTGTTCTGAAGGATCATCCTGAAGAATTTTCATGTAATGTGAAAGGAAGTAATAAATCTGCAGATTACTAAGGGGTATGAGTACCAAAACAATTACAAAGAAGACGCCTCTAAAATCAGACGTCCCGGGAGAGGTGAACTTTTTCAAAGGAGACATTAACTTTCTTGTAAGAGAAAGTTAAATTAGAAGGTTGTTGTCCAGCTAGCTTGACAGAAAACATCTGGGCTCTCTGGTGGGTGGCAAAATATGTGTTTTGTTTTATTCCGTTAGTAGCCATGAATAGCCATGTGTTCTGTTCTGGTGCAGCCTGTTCTGTTGCAGCCATGGAAGAAGTAGTGACATAAGAGAAAACTTTTTTATTTTACTTCACTTTTTATTGTTAGTGTCTTTTAATGATGTCCAGGGCTGTGCAATATGTGAGAAACTGCCCTTATGCTGCCATTCTGCCTCTCTGCAGAATAATGAATGTCATATCTCAGGATTCAGAGCCTGCCTGCAGCAAATCTGGTCAAAGGCAAGATGCTCTAATAAAGCTTCAACCCTGGGTTTTAAGATTTTTCAGACCCATGTGTTTAGGAGCAGTACTGTCTGTCACTGGAATAAGCAAATTATTCCTGCTCTATGTGGTTCAAAACGAGGAATGCTGATTTGAGTATTTACACTTTCTATCCTGCAGCTTATGTGGTGGTGTTTCTTCCCAGGGCTCAACTTCTCTCTGAGTTGTAGAGTTTAGCAAAAAGTCTTATTCTTCAACTTTTTAATTACTTTCTATGCTTCTGCCTTTTGATTCTCTGTATGTTGATTCTTTAGACCAAGACAAATTTTCCATTTTCTAGTACAAACCTTAGAATATCTACAAGAAATAAAAACAACAAAAATGAAAAGCAACCTTCCAGATAATACTTCATAATTTTCTTGAACAAAGGGTAAGCCTTACAAGCAATTATGAGCTCTAGTAGTTATTAGCAGTCTACTTGAACATATTATAATTCATAAAATAGTTATTTAAAGCAACTTATATGACTGTATTTTTTGTTTTCTCTTTTGGTTTTTTTTGTTTTAATTAAAATAACTACATACTGTCATACACCATTTTTCCAGGAAAAGGTAGCAAAGAAGAGTAACAGAGTCATTAATTTTAGTCCTCTGTGTCATAATAAATTAGTTTGGAAACAAAGAGGAAAATAATTTAATTTTAGTCATAGCAAATGTTTGCTTAGAAATGCTGTTCCAGCTGATGTTGTCTTAATAACCCTCATGCTGTGCTGAATGCCCCTGTGGTTTCTTTCTGAAGCCTGCAGACTGAAGGAGCATTGTTACACCATTAGTACCTGTATTTTGGATGCGTTCCTCCATTTAAATGTTTCTCGACTTTTTGTTTCCCGGTAGGACCTTATCCCACGGGACAGTGGGCTGTATTAGGTGAAGCATAGGAAGCATATGTTTGTTGAGCTCTTCTATGTATCTGGTAAAGGCATTAGACATGTTGGGGAAAAATAAGCTTCTTTATACGCTGTGCCAAAAATCAGCGAAGTAATCAGATTTCACGTAAACAACGTCATGGCCATCTGCAGTATCCCTCCCTGGTTATTGCACATGTACTTTGCTTTAGACAGTCACTTCAGTTTTCCTGTTTAAAAAAAAAAAATAAAAAACAAAAAACATTTTCCTTGCATCCCCAGTTATCTCTAAGGATGTTTTTATACACCTGCGAGACCACAAGTTTTCTGTTTTCAGGGCTGTAGGGGATGTTTCTAGGGGTCCAAGGATGCAAATGTGAAAGAGAAATTCACTCTTAAATTATTTGGGAGGATTTTTTTTTTTTTTTAATTAATATGAATGTAATATTAATGGAAGATTTAAAACTGATGGCTCTGGTAATTAATTGCTGCTAACTAGGTCTGATCCAAAGGCTCTCACAGATTTAAAGGAGCTTTGGAGTTAGGTTTATGATGCCCATTGTGATCATCCACAATCTGATCTCAGTGCACTTTGGTTACAGCGATTATTTAAAAAACACTTGTGGCTTTTTTTTTTTTTTTGGGCATTTTACTCAAGTAGGTTTGACAGTACTTTGAGAGTTAAAGTTTTGTGGATGAGAATTGAAATTCTGTTGTTAGCAGGGGGAAAAATAGGAAAGTATTGAAGAATGGGAGAGATAACCAAGTTCCTTTGTCAACAGGAATAAATTCTTAAGGGTTGGGTGATTGCTATGACTGAAATATCCAGCAGGCTTCTCTCCAGACTGCATACTGTAGGTTTTTTGAACAGACACTGGATCAGGGACTGGTTTTGTCTGCTGACTCTAAAGAGAACTGGAACCTTAAAGCTATGGATGGAATCAACACATTGCTTCTTTGAATTCAAATTGCATTGTATATTTCAATTATCAAGTTACTAGTTAAGTAAGGAAGTAAGCAACATGAACAAATCCTTGTAACAATAAAGTAAGTTAGCCTGAGGTACAAGAAAAAGTGATTAGGATTATGTGCCTCTGAACCTCAGAAACTCTGTCCATATCTGTCCTTTGTTCGATTTTTGTGTCCATTTTGGTTTCCTGGTGACTATTTGTAATCAAAGAACATCCTGCCTTTTTTTTTTTTCCTGGGTTTGTGCTGTCATCCAATCTGAGCATGAAATCCTAAGTTTGTGTTAATGTACTTTCTGAAAAGAAAATAATTTTATTCATTTTCTGTACTGTTCACATTCTAATTCAGGGCATTTGGTACTGGGGCATGTTGTGAATTTTCAGTTTGATTAGGAGCATAATGATCTATTGCAGGGGAGCAGGAAACTCCGGGTTTCTAGAGGTTTCTCTGTCCCTTACTGGGAAATATTTTGCCTTTGAAAAAGCTTTACCTTGTTGCTAATTTGAGTTCTTTTGATGCTCTTATTTTCAGGAACCATCTCTCTTTCAATAGAATAATTGTCCTCTAGCAAGATATAATGAAAATTACTTTCTTTTTCTTAAAAATAATTCCCTTGTTAAATTCAATGCACTTGTTTGAATTGTTATTGATTTTGTTGGTTCTATACGCTGCTGAAAAATATAGAGAATTTTCCTTAGTGGCATTTGTTCAGTTAATATTAGATTAGTACAGGTCTCTTCTTACATACTGAAACTTGTCTTCCTATTGAACAGATCACTGCTAGTGCAATGCAAAGAACTTCTGAATAATGAAAGTAATTTTGAATTCAGTAAATAATGCGGTGACCAAATTCTAGATTCATAATTACTGGAGCTAAGAATCACATTTGGATACTAATTAATGAATAAATGATCAAACACACATTTGATTGGCAATGTAAGTCTGATTCTTACAAGGTCATGATGTTCTCCTCTAGAAAGAAAATGAAGAGCTAGGTCTCCAGATTAGGGATTCAAATATTAAAATAAAGTAAAATTAGAATCTCTTTCAACTCTACTCAGTGACAACTGTAGTTTAAGGAGATAGGATCATTCATTCTTCAGTTTCTTGATTCATGTTCACAGTACATGAAAATATACAAAATGGAATTTCAGGTGGCTCTAAATTGGTTTTGACTCCAAAGTTTCTACAATTCTTACAGAAAGGAAAGGGAAAGCCTATTGCATAAATCAGCTGCAAAGGGGAAAGGTGCTAGATGGTCTTCTGTCTGCTAGACATATGCAAACATACACATGAATTTCTAATTTCATCATCTCTGAAATCTGACATAATGTCTACATTTCCTTCTTGTCGGTAGGATTTTCCTCTTGTTCTGTAGAATGGTGGGGCTTAGGTGTTACAATTTCCTTTTAAGTTTACCTGTTAAGTCAGTAAAGAATCATTTTCTGCAGTCCTCTCTCTTATTCATTCAGTAGAAAGGGTTGCTTCATAAACTGAGCATGACTTTATTTCTCGTAACTTTTCATTTCATACTGTTTGTCCAAAGAGAACCTATTCTGACATGAGAGCCTTCCTCCAGCCCTTAGGATGTAAGTGTTAAAGCAGCTCTGTAAGGAAAGACCTGAACAGATTTTTATATTTCATGTCAATTAAAATGAAGCAGACTTGAGGTAGGGGCATGATGTTTTAACCTCAAGCTATTGGATTCCATTTCCAAATTACACTGTAGTTTAATCACAAGAGCCAGTCGCTCGCTGCAGCCAGTCATGTTTTAGATGAGTTTTCTGTTGCGTTCTAGTTTTCTGGAGGGCTAGCTGGGGGTGCCCATGTTCTTGTTACAGAGCATAAATTGCTTTCCTGAACTTTGGGACTCACTTTAGTAGAGTTTGAAGCACTACAGGATTTTAAATGTAAAAGTATTAATATTTCACTGTTGTGGAGAAATTGTCTCACTGCCTCATCTGTGTAGCATATTCTACAAATTAATTACTTGGCAGGTCTGAAATACCTGTTTTTATTAGGCATTCAAAAACACTATATTGCATTTTATTCTTTTGAAGTAAATCACAGAGCACTACCTGTTAAGTATCTCACTGCACATTCCTCCCTCACCAACCCCATTTATTCATAACCTATTTCATCCTTTTCTGATTTATGTCTATTACATGTGTATGGCCATGAATACAAAATGTATCTCTATGAATCCAAATAGGTCAATTGCTTGTGCAGATCATTTAAAAAAAAAAGATACCTTTTTAGATTCTTGTCTGTAGAAATCAGGTGTAAAATATAGACCCACCAAAAGTGACAGCATTTCTATCAGGTGAAAAGCCTTGAGGGCTCTGCAGGTTCTCTAGTTTCATGGTCAGGATGAAGTCCTTTCTCTTGAGAGTTAGCTTTTAAAGACATTGAGAGTAGTGAGCAGATAATGCCCTTTAATTTATTTTTTTTTTAATTTAAGTTACACATAGTCAATTTTCTTAATGAGGTCTGAGCCTGTTACTTCCCTTATCTTTTCATATTTCCCTTTTGATAACTGAAAGTAAAATAGCTTCCCTATAATTTCTTTGTATGCTGTTAGTAAATGAATTTGTAGTTGTAGATATGTCACATGCAAAGTAATCTTCTGGTGTAACTCTATTATAGAACAACACTAGAACCTAAAAATGGTATGAAAAATAAATTCAGAAATTCATACTGTAGGAGGTCAGCTGAGAAACATCATTATGTACTCTCACGCATTCCTGAAATTACATTAGATATATGCAGTGGGAGAATCCTATTGGTGTTCAAGCACACCTACTCTCTTGTGTTCACTCTTCTCTGTGTTTAAGGACTCAAGTGCTGTATCATTTGCATGTACAGTTTGCAGTTCTTGAGCAATAGGGCTCAAAAATATGTTGCTTTGGTATGTCACAGATGACAAATGATCATGATTTTGGATGATAATAAATAGCATTTTGAGAGACTGTGTTTTTGAAGCCTTCCTCTAAAGAGGCAGCTGAAGTTAGGGAAGTCAAATTCAACTTCAGCTCAGATGTCTGCTCAGTGTTAGTTATCTGTTCAGTGATATTTGAATGTTTCTAGATTTCTGACTTTTGGAGGTAATTTCCAAGAGACACATAGACCACATTAAAGGTCTAAGAGTGGTTTATATCTGAGATGAATGGAAACTGTATGTTTGGTAAATAGATATTTTATTTTGGGGGGTTGATTTTTCGCTTGTTTGTTGCTTTTTTATTGTAGTGTTGTATTAATACAGAAGGTGGGATTCACATCGTGAACTGAGACCTGGGATGAGATGTGTAATTGTCTGTAAATGTGCTGTATAAACCTGCTGAAACTACTGGGTTTTCAAGAAACCCCTGCTTACCTCAGGAGACAGATTGATAAATTACCTTTCCAGCAGTTGGGTGACTAAGCTTCTGCTGCGATATATCTACACTAGACATTTTGTTGGGAGAAACTGCTGTTTCAAGGTGTTGTCTCCATTTACTGTGTTTTATTCTCAAAGAGGCCTTTCTAAACCTTAAGTTCTTCCCTAAATCTGTTCCAGTCCCATTAAGACCTAAATCAATAAGTGAACAACTCAATTAAGATTTTCTAGCACATACATCTAATGTGTTTGTACTAACAGAGGGCTCTTAGGTTCTGCAGTACAGTGAAGCAGATTTGTATGCCTCAGTGCCATTCATACTTTTCAGACCAACAGTCTGCTTATTCTTCATTCTTCGACTCTTCTAGTTGGGAAATACTTTCCCTCTTAGAAATCCTACCATACTTTCCATTGTCATGTTGAACTTTAACACTATTATTTATTTTCTGGTTTTAATTACTTTGATTTCAATCTGTTGCAAAAAGAATGAAATGCAAACCATGGTCTCGAGGAAGTGACTGTTGATAAATCTGCAATTTCTCTAGTTGCAGAATAATTAGAACATAAGAATGTTTCTAAACTTTTAAATGCCACTGGGAAAAGACTAGCAAACAATCCTGTACAAAATTCAAGGGGAAGAAGATAACTATAGGAGGTATGTCACACAGCAGGCATAAACCAAGTTTTAAGGGATCTTTGGACTGAAACACGGCCGCAAACGGGTTGCTTATCTGAATTAACAGATAGTGGATATTGTGTGAGAATATGAAGATTTCTGAAGCATTATTGTCCTGCTCTGTGGTCTGTATCCTTAGCTCTCACAGGATGCCACCGTGAGGATATACTGTAAGATATAATTTTGGCCTGCTATACTTCCTAGCAGGTGTAACATTTGCATCAGCATTCCTTGATTCCAGATAGGTAAGCATACTGCTTCTCTGAAAATGTCTTTTAACTAGGAACAGTGCTGATGAATTTTAGTGCATTCAGCTACTGTGAATTTAAAATGCAATCCTGGTCTAACTGCAGGACCTGCTTTTTTTCCTGTGGTACTGTGAGCTGAGGAATGTATCTTCCCCATAGTCACTAGCTACATCAAAACCTGTTTGTTCAGAAAAAAATGATTGAATGCTTAAGGCACACATGGCAATACAGCCCTCCTAGACTTTTTAGTGACCTGCTATGGACCCTTTTTGATGCCTTTCATTTTAACATCCTGTGAAAATATTTTGATAGAGAAGAATCTGCATGTTTTGGGATATGCTGATGTGAAGAAGCTGGTGAGTCTGGGAATTGTCAGTGTGTCCTGCTGCTTCTTTTAAATTTGGAAGGAGAGCTCCCATTTGGTACCATCTGAGGAAGAGTCCTGATGGAAATGCTACAGAGTGGTAATAGACCTTTCAGGAATGGCTTAATTGAATTGAGAAGGGTTCAGCATTTCCTGCTGGTTAGCTGAACTCTGAGGCCATGTGAACAAGGGCACTTGTATTTAAAATAATCCAACATTTCCTAAAATACACAGATTCCTCTTCCTCTCAGCAGGGCAACACCAGGCCCTGATTTACTCTCAGAATTATTTCAGGAGATGTTCTTTAACATAGAATATATATTATGAAAGGCAAATTAATGGGAAAAAGTCCTGGCATCTCTGAATTTAGTGGGAAATTGATCTCAAAGGAGTCAAAGTTCAGCACAGTTGCCATCCTAGGGTAAAGAAGGAGCTGACTTCCTCATTTTACAATAATTTTTAAATGGGTTTATCAGAATTTAATAGTTGAAAAGTCACAGCTGTTTTAAAAGATGCTGCCTATCATCCAGAATTGTGTTTTCTGTTAGCATGAAATTAGTGCAATTGCTGCTATTTGCTCCCTGCAGCTCTTGAAACATTTTTTTCCCTTTCTTTCTTCCATGCATTTATTATGGCTCAGATTCCCAGGGTGCTGCCAGATCAGTTTGGAAATTGAATCACGACCATCTCATGATTGAATTCTTTTGGTAAAATATGAAAGGGTTTTTTTAGGGTTTTTTGTTTGGTTGGTTGGTTGGTTTTTTAATAGATTCTTGGGTAAATAATGTTAATTTTATTTTTTTTAATGTTTTACAAACATAAACAATGAATGTAAGCCTCTCTCTAAAACTGAAAACCTTGGCCACCTTAACAAATAAAATTTTTAGCCACAGCTCCCAAATGCTGCAAGCCTCTAAACATAATCTCCATCATATATCAATTCTATATGTGGATTTAATGTAAATATCTTTCATTATTGAAGTACTGG
>WBMY01010733.1:420262-455126 GCA_013397315.1 Donacobius atricapilla | reverse complement strand
GGTTTGGCCCAGCCTGGGCTCGGTGCTGCTCTCCGGGGACCCGGGGGCTGGGATGGGTCATCTCCCTCGGCCCGGCCGGCGGCGTGGGGCAGGCCGTAGGATCGGCTGGATGTCAGCAGCCGTGGCTCCCCTTTCTCTGCCGGCGTCTGCTGGGCTCGGGGATCTGGCTCGGCTCCAGCCAGGGCCAGTCCCAGCATGGCTGCCCCAGCCTGGCCCTGGGGGCAGCGGGGCCTGAGCTGAGCCCCGCTGCTCCCCTCCTCTCGGTGTTTCCTCATGCCAAGCCCACAGCAAAAGAGGAAACTTTCCACAATCCCACCTCTATTTAAGCCCTGTGTCCCAGAGGCGTACACTTGTATCCAATTGGCCAACCTGGCTGTCAGTTTTAAAGCAGATCACTAATTGGTTTTCACCATTTATGCCAAACCAGTACAGTATATTAGTCTTTGTGGTGCAATTTCAGAGATGTTTTCAGAAGCTTGGAGAATAGGCACCACATCTCATTTCTGTTTTGGATATGAGTGTTACTGCTAGAAGGTCACAGATAAATCAGGTCTTTTATGGGTCTGGTAGAGTCTTTGTATGTTTGCAGGAACTGAAAGAGAAATTATGTTAAGTAAGAGCTGGTTATGCCACTTTGTTTAAAGAAATGAAATCAAGCCTCTTTGCCTGGAGGAAACTCCAAAGCCACATCTCACACTACACTTTTTGGAGTGGTTAATAGTCATATGTTCATAAAAATGTTGAAAAAGCCCCACATCTCATGACTTAATAAAATTGTACCAGGTTTTCATTTACTTTTTTTTTTTTGGTAGGAAGGTGGTATTTTTGTACTGCTAGAAGTTGAGAAATGCCTATTTAACTTTCTGCAAGACCACATCTGTTCTTGATCATTTTACATCCTTCTTGAATAGCTTATTCTTCTGACACTAAATTGTTCTCTTATTAGCCAAGTCTAGAAATCCTAAGACATAAAAGTCTCTTCCTTAAGAATAACTTCAACTAACTTCATTCATCATTTTAATGACAGTCTACTCTCTAAATCTCTGTTATTTATTTAAAGGTCTTCACCCTTGTCACTTGCCTGTGGGAATGTTTGAAAAGACATCAAATGGGAAAAATAATCTTTGAATTTTTTTATGTTTCAATTGCCTTCCATTCCCATGCCCCTTTTGTATTCCTGCAAAGCAATTTTATCTTTTTACTCCCTTGACTTAGCCAGCTTTTATATGATTAGCCTTTATCTGGTATATTCTGTATGTAAATGAAGAAAAGTTCTTTTGTGCTATGTCCAGTTCACCATTCAAGTCTCTTAACACATTTTGCACTATTGCCTTTGAACAAGAAGAAGTTCTCACTAGGAACCAAAATAACATTCTGCAGCTTTTAGGCCTTCAGTTTTAACTGAATTCCTATTGATGTGGTTGGGTCTTACAAAGATTACCAGAGAACAGAAGGAAGCTGGAGATTTTTGGGTAGAGGGGTTACAGACTACAGAGTAGTCTCACTCCATTTGTATCAAACTAGAACTGCATCTCAGTTTTAAGGGTGGTCTTTTCTCGCTGAATTTTTACAAAAAACTTCATAAATTGAAGTCTGTGGTCACAGAAAGCGACGGGGAAGAGTGCAAGGTTACTCTACTTGGGTGGTAGCGCCAGCCACCCATCTGAGGTAAATGCCATACCATTTCTGACAGCAAATGTGTTTGTAAACTGCAAGGCTTCTGGCATGGATGAATTTCTGAAAAGAGTGCACTTATGTATAGATGTGAGTGTGCCAGTGCAAACAGGCAGTTGAATTGTTGTCCTGGTGGAATTATGCCCAAGGAACGTCAAATTTAATTCAGTTGTTTTTCAAGTTTTGGGCTTTAACCCTCTAAAGATCTCATGGTTGCATTTTTCAGCAGTAAGTTCCCAGCACTGGGTCTGTGACTGTGTGTGTTTGTGACTATATAAATAAACAAATGGAAGTGGTAAACACCTGTGGCTCCATAGTTGGCCTCATGTGCCCGTAACAGGGTTCAATTATAGAAAGGAATAATCCTACCCCTTGCCATCGATTTCCCACAAGAGTTAGTCTTCATTTCTTTCATTTGGTTGTTACAGATTTTTTGGTCATATTGTGAGTTAGGTCACTGTTCGTATCAGATACTAATTTTTTCTTCAGGTGCATATGCAATTCCAGCTTAATGTGCAGCCAAATGATTTCCACAGTTGACAGAAGTATGGTAAAAAATGTGTGGATACGGGCAGAAGGGGAATCTGCAATTTTCAGCGGTAGGACATGCTCAAGATTGATTTAAGGCAGCTGTGAAACTGTGCTAACCTGAGTAGAAACACGAAACATGCGAAACAAAAGATCACCAAGAGACAAAGCTGCCACTTTCCTTTTTCTCATTTAAGTGAAACATTATTGATGCTGACATAAAGCTGACCATTTTGTTCATGATGGATATAGGCTACATAATGAGGGAGAACCTTGGAAACTGTGGAATAAAACCATAATCCTAAAATAAAGTCTTTTGAAGCAAGGAAATGTGTTATTTGAAACAAGAGGTTTTGAAAAATTACTTCAACTTCAGTCAGTAAATAGATACTCTAGCATCTCGTTCTAAAAAGAAACAGAAAGAAACAGAAGAGATTTCCCTATTATTTGGTATCATTTCTGATGATCACAGAAGGTCATCTGCTTAGGAGATAGACTGGTGATTTCTCAAACAAAAAAATAACACCCCCAAAAGAGCAGGAGAATTTAAATCCAAATGGTCCAAATGTATGATCTGGATGAAAGAGGTATGAATTGATGGATCCTCATGCATTTGTTTTATGTAATGTTTACTTTAAAAGGCCATTAAAAATAGCTAAAGATAGCCATTAAAAATAAGCTAAAAAAATAGTAGGTAGATCTGGAAGGGTTTTCCTGTTGGTTTGGGATTGTTGTTGCTTGCTTTTTTTTGTTTTTTTTTTTTTCACCTAAGGCTTTTTTGAATACTTCCCCTTTATTTTTCTGTTTTCTCAATCACATGTTAACAACAGAAATATTGGTTGGAAAGGACCAGTGGAATCTAACCTTCTGTGATTCAAAAACCCTAACATGACCTGCACATAGTTTATTCGAATAGAACATTGTTAGAGTAATACGCTTTTTGCTATGACTTTGTCCAGCCAAATCTTAAAAATCAGCTAGGACAGAGATCTCACTGCGTTTCTAGAAACCTATTCCAGGGCTATACCTCTCATTAAGGGCAGTTGTTCTTGGTCTACAGTTTCAACATCTCAATCTGTGGCGTTGCCCCTCCTTGTGTTCTTGTGGCTTAGCATATTCATGACTCCTTGTTTACCTCAGACTCTTGTTTTCCTAATGTCTTCTGCTAATTTTTTTTTCTTTTTTCTTAATCAAGGGAGGATCCTTCTCTTCTAGCTTTAATGCAAATGTTTGTCTTTGACATCATTTAAGTCATAAGGAGTCAAGTCACATTTAATTCACATAAGTACCACGGACTCTGATAAATTCTCTTCTTAGCTGGGTTTGAATCTGGAGTGTTTATCAGATATGCTGGTCTAAACTGTTATTAAGAACCCTGTTTTCAAATAAGCAGTGTTATTTATAATTATGTATATTTGAATATGATTATATCTACATTAAATACTCTCTGTTACTATGTATTAACTATATTTTATATAATGAATTTGTGATACAAATGCTGTGTCGTTTCCCGTAAACAGACATAGCATAGTATTCTAATTACATATTGATGATGCTCTCAAAATTTTCACATAGCTTGTCTGAAGTTCATTTTGAGAGGATTCTCTGTAGCTTCTGAAATAATTTACATCACAGTAGTTTTTCCGTGCCTTTCTGTAAGTCATTATTTTGACATATCATCCATGCTTTGGCATTGATTTGATTTTTATTTCCATTTTTACATATCCACATACATGAAAGAAAATGGCAGAAGATAATGTCTTTAAGGAAGAGGTTGTGGGATTTACCACTTAGCTGAAAAGAATTTACTTTATTAGGAGGAAAAAATTACTTCTATTGTCAAAACATCCCAGGATTTTTTACCTCTACAACATAAATTTTCATGTCAGCAGAATACACAGAACCACATAATATGAGTGTCAATAAAGAAGAGCAGCGAGGACTAGCCAAGGCCATTACAAGAAGATTCACTAATTATGCCCCCAGTGTGTGCCTTGCTGAAGCAGGATAAACTTGCAGAAGTAAACCATAGCATGAATGAGGATAGTAGTTAGACTGGGCAGTTCTGATCAAACAAAGAAATTAATGTATATTTCTCTCTGTCTGACTTTATCTGACTTCTGGTAGCTGGCATCAGAAGATTTTTGTCACCAAGAGACAAAGAATTCAGACTCTGCCTAGGAATTCTACCAGTTTTAAGCAGGACCCAGTTAAGACACAGCACCTGAATTCTGACCCGTAACACCTAACTTCTGACCTGTTCTTCCAACTTAAATGTGTATTTCATTAGACTGTACAAAAATGAAAAATCACCAAAATGCATTATTTTATTCACATTTCTGTTTAAGCTGAATTTGGTTTCACTTGCATGTCCTTCGGGTTCCTGGATGTCCATATATACACAATCTGAATTCCTTGTGGAATTTTTCTTTAACTCCTGGTTAAAGTGACTTACACAGTCATATTTTTCATTTTTTTTTCATATTTTAAGATAGCTACTTACAGAGGTTATTGCTTTTCTATCATGTAAGAGACATTTAGAAATTGACAGAAATGAACCTACATATTCTTACTGGATTTATGGTAGATTTATTTATGTTGAGTTAAATAAATATCTGATTTGCCATATTGCTCTTAACTGTGGTAAGTAAACTTGGAGTTATCAGCATTGTATTCAGTTGATCTGTCAGCTTCTGTAATCAGATTCTTGGAGTTAACAAGTTTATTAGATTGATTCTGTTAAGTAGTTGCTGCTTCCCCCAGCACACACAGACCACTAGTTATATCAAAATAGATTGTGTAACTATATATGTAGATTTAAGTTGGTTCTGTGATGAGGGGTGAAAAGAGACCTTAGTCCCTGGTGCTTAACAGGGTTTAACATTGGTTTTCTTGCTGTTTTAATTTAACAGTTTTTACTGAAATTTTCTATTCTTATTTTTTTTCTGCGGTCATCACCATGATGAATCAGTGTCTATTAAACTGTGTAACTGTTGGAGTGGGAATTTCCCCACAAAGGGAATTCAAGAAAATTCTAAAATATCTAATATATTATTCTGTAGATCTTAAAGTTCCTTTACAAAGGGAATCAGAATCAGTATTATCTTTTTTTGGTGTTAATGCTTGAGACACAAAGAGATTCCCTCTCTTTAAATGAAGATGAAAGACATTGTCAGATTCTAATGTTTGAATATTGTGTTAAAACAAATGGTGCATGAGAAGTGTCTTGGGGTGGCCTACCCTAATCTACTTATGTGTGTGCATATATATGTGTGTTTGTTCTTCCCTAACCAAGTAAGTGTAGTGTTTCCAGAATGAAAGGTGCTCTTTGACCTTCCTTAATCTCCTATGTCAAAAAAGAAAGGTACATTTTTTGTCCTACTTACTAGAAATAATAAAAGATGCATTTAGATATTGCAACCTCAGGATAAAAGAAGTACATATGTAAATATATTTAATTTTTTTTTTACTTCTAGACTTTTTCTTCCAACATAATTTCCATATTTTTATAAAACAGGGCAGATATTATCTCCATTTTACAGATGTGGAAAGAGGTTTAATGCGGGTCTCAGAATAAATCATTGGTAGAGTTTGAAGCAGAACTTTGATATTTTGCCCTCCAGACATTACTGTGATTGATTCATACGTGTATACTTCATGGCAGAGGAATTTTTAAAAGCTATTTCCATTTCTTTTAACTTCAACCTCACAAAAGTGACAGAAATGGAGGGAAGCAAATCCCATCCTTTATGGAGTGCCACATGAAAGAAATTCATGGGTTTTGTTTTGTCTTTGTTTACAAGCACAATGCTCTAATGGGAAAAAAATGTTATGCTCTTAAAAGCAGGCTTATAGTAAAAATGGAAATGAATAAAACAGTAACATGGAAATTGTGTAAGAAAACCATATATGAAGTTTTTGCTGTTACATCGCCATTACCTTGTGTTATCTACATCAGGTAGATATGAGTTCTTCCAATTAAAACCAGTGGATCTTTTTGACCTGAAGGAACACCCTTCAGTTTCCCTAACTTCAGAGCCTCTTTCTCTAGGTATTGGCAGATCAGAGGTTTATCTTATAGGTTTTTGATTCATATGTATAATTTATATCTCTTCATAATTGCATATTCACATTTTCATAAATAATTCCACTTGCCCAAATTTCCTTTCTCATATGTAAGGCTTTGGTAAATGGATATTTTATTTTATACTTTTACGCCTGTGTTATTTCAGTGTCTTGTCCATGGAAAAGTCATCTGGTCATTCAGATATGTCATTCTTTAGAACCAAAAAGACTAAGAGCATAGTAGTTTGTAGCATTAAAAAAGGAGAGAAGGTGAAAGTATAGTGGTTAAAAGAATTCCCATATTGGTATATAGTCTGGTAAGAACTGAACAAAACCTTAGGGAAGTGGGAGAGGAATTTGTTTTAAAATAGACTGTTCCAATTTTACTTCCCATCCAATTGCAGAGGGATTCTATCGCGAGAAGCTGCATTGGGATCCCAGTGGGAATGGCAACTGTTGGTAGTGGAGAAGAAGGCTTTTGTGGCCAGGACCTAAGCCTCATATGCACAGAATAGGTTGCAGATATAGTCAGGGACAGATTATAGTCCTCACATTAGGATTTTCTAAACATACTTCTAGGAACTTGTATGGTTGTCAACTTCTTTAGTAACACTGTTTTGGAAGTTACTTTATGTGTAGCCACATCAGCTTAACAACCATCTAAAATCAGAGTATTAAAGATAAATTATACTGTACACAATCAATGTCATGAATGTGTGTATAATGAGGGAATTCCAATGCCCTTCCTTGTGTATTTCAAGGAGAATTTTATAAATGAAGACATGTAGAGGTGCCTGAGGAGGAAGAGCCATACTTTAAAAAAAAAAAAAAATAGCCTTGGCATTTTAATACTAGGTCTCCCTTAAATGAGAGATTCAGATTCTTGCAGGACTGTCTTTGGAGACTTGTCACTTTGCAGGAACTAAAGGTACATTCCTCCAGATTACTGGTTATTACTGGTTATAAGGTTTCTTTAAGATGAGAGCACAAGAACTCAAGTCTAGTCTGTGTATAGAGATTATAATTATAATATGGTACAGTAAAATTGCTTGCTGGAGATCAACTGTATAATAAAAATAGTAGAATCCAATTAAAATAGGGAAGAAGGATTAGAATGCATATTGATTAAAAGAACCGAAAATTTGAAGGTGATAAAATAGTAACATATTGCATGTTTTTGTCAAGGCTTGGAGCAAGATGAATCAAGTGGGAGTATCCCACAAGAATCAGCAGAAAATGGAATTGTGCTACATGACAGGAAGGGTACTTTTATTGGTCTCAACTGCATTGACAGTACAATTGAACCATTATTTAAGAAAGGATAAAGACCAGCAATGTCACTTTAAAGAGAGAAACCACTACCACAGAAAACCCATCTACCAACCTGCATGCATTATGTCTCTCAGATATTGATTATATGAGAGGTGGGCATGCAGTTGAGTAGAAATCTGTGAGGAATATTTGTGAATAGTTCTAATTTGAGTTGAGTAGTCGGCTAAAGATGACCCTAGGGGTTCTTTTGTAAAATGAAGAATTAATTGAAATGTGTATTTCTGTTATCTTTCCAATAACTGGATAGCTTCTCTGTTTCTAATAAAAGAAAATTTCCTGTCACAGGATATTAAACTGTTCTCCACTGTCTTACAAATTTAATTTTTTTCAACAGATGGATAAAACCTTATCAATAAGGACGCATTTAGGCATGCTGTAAGATTTAAATGGTAGAAAATATGGTGCTTCTCCCTAGTGTTATTCAAAGTCTCCCTGATTCCTGCTGGTGTGCTGTCTGAGAATTGTAGTAAATTTCAAGTGGCTTTACCTTGGTCCTAGTCTAGGAGCAGCTGAATGCAATGCAAAGATGTCAAGATTATGTTTAATGTTTGAAGTGGAAAAAGATATATTGATGCTAGGTAAAGCTGAGTGGAATTGTCTGCTGCCTTACAGTAATAGTCATATGGAAATACACTAAGTAGATATAAGGATCGGTATTTGAATTTTACAGAATTAAGACATAGACTGCTGGAAAATGGCTACTTCACACCCAACCCAACTTTTAAGATTCCCTATGTTATACAAACATGGGAAACATGTAAAGTGTAAATTAAAATAAGAATATACTTATTATTTCTCCCCTTTAATTAGCTTCTAATAATCCTATCTTTGTGATAAAGGTCCCATACTGAAAATGTTTCAAACATGAATCTTTCAGAAGGAATTAATTTGTATTTTCTTTTCAGAGTCTTTTTTCAGCTCCTTTATGTGACACTCAAAGAGTTCAGAGTCTAATTACTAATTATGTGTAATGTTAGATTTCATGAAGGTTCAAAGACAGTACTTGTATTATTAGTTTATCCTAGAAGAATGAAGAGACATGGTACTGATTGCTAACTTTTTTAGGAATTTCAGTCTGAAGATTTAGGACAGAAATATAAAAGAGGTTCTCTTAGACTCAAAATTAGGCATGAGATTTTAAGGAGAGGGTACACTATTAGTGCATAACAAAAGCTGAGATGTGTTAGTAGATACAACTCTAAACTAGTTAGAGAAAGAATTAAATAAGAATCAACATTCTTTCTTTATTAGAAAATGCAACCAAAACTTTAGAATAAAAACTTTCAAATGAAGAGACGTGACTTCAGGCATTTTGTTCTTTGCTGATTCTACAGTGGTCATTGCACAGTTGGAAGCCTTTTCCACAGAAAACTACTCTGAAGAAAATTCTCAGTCTCTCCCACTGTGCCTGTAGAAATGATACCGTGTCTATCTTGCAATTTTGTTTTTTGACATTGGGGTGATGGCTTCTGTTGTCCTTTATAAAAGGAGGCTTTTTTTTCCCCCCTGGGGTGTAAGGAGAAGATTACAGTCTTTGTATTCTTAGTAACCAGAGTTATGTGTTCCCACCCAAATTTATTGTGTAAAAGTATCCAATCATCTTTCCTCTCTATGGGAACAGCCTTTGACTTCTTTCTTATGAGTTTTCTCTGTTACACAACTTCTTATCTCTCACTGCCAAATGTCCTTACTGATGTTCTGTTTTCAGCCTGAAATCCCTCTGTGCTCTACTGTTCCCACTTCACCTATTGCCTTTCTTACTCGGTGCTCCGATGTGAGAGATACAGTGCATCTCCAAGTGTCACTGCCCACACACTTGGGTTGTGTAGTGCTCTCCTTGCCTTCTTGCTTCTTCTTTTCAGGTGTCATGGGTTTCAAAAGCAGAAAGGCTGCTAAAACTGGTGGTCTCTTGATCTCACTTTCCTCTGCATTTATGATTCAGATACATCTGCTGAGTGTTCTTTCATCCTTTCGCCTTCTAAAAGTGAATCTCACTTCTTCCTTTCAGGAACTTCCTAATTTTAATCCTTTCTGTCTTGGCAATGTTTATGTTTATCCCCTTGTTCACTTTGTCTGCAAAAGGAGCTTCTCCATCTATTTGCTCCAGCTCATATATCAAAATCCCCCCAGTCTTGCACAAAAGGAGTGCTGCATTTCATTGCTACCTATCTGCAGTATTAGGTTTTCTGCCTATTTCATGGTTCAGTACCTATTCTAAATTCTTCCCTTTTTCTGGATTTTCACTGATCAAGAAATCATTTTCTTCAATTCTGTTTCACAGTAAGTAGACTCCGTGGAAAGGATAATCGAGTGTATCACTGTTACTTGGAAAACATTAGTAGGTGCTTTTATCATCCAACTCTGATGGCTGTGAAGTTATACAATTACAAACCTGTCACTCTTCTAACCAACCCAGCTCTGATTTTTTGGGCCTCTCCTTCCCTTCCTCTTTCCCAGGCCAAGTGATTCAGAGAACACTTAAGTTTTAGAATTAGTTTTAAATATTACAGCCAATGATCACAGCTATGCTTGTAAGTGTTATTAACTTGCTAAGTCTGCAAAGACCTTAACATTTCAAATGTATTTTTTATATGGATGCCAATCAGCTATGTCTTGTCAATACTATTGCTAGAAGTCTCATTGTGAAACTGTGTGTTTCAGGGGACAGTTCTTGCAGAATCCAAAAGTGTTGAAGGTCACCATGAATGGAGCAGTCTCTTGCCTGAATGACTGAAAGCAACTTCTGTTAACCAGAAAAAGCTGCTTAAAAAGCTTTTGCTATGCATAAATTTGGGGAAGATGAAAACTGTGAGGGGAGGGGAGCATTTTGCTAACTTTCCAAACAGTGAGAACAGCCGAAGGAAAACCCAAGAGATGTGCATTTGATTCATGCTTCTGAAAAAGAAACCGTTTGCTTCCAGCTGAGAGTCCATTCCTAAAACCTTTAATTTTGCAAATAAATGTCATATTATTGACAGTAGTACCACTGAAACTTGTTAAAATCCTATTGGAAGACCTGAAGAATTTCTTTCCTTGATGTGTTATACCATGCATTTTTAAAGCAATGTGCAGGGATCCATCTGCATGCAGTTCTGACCGATTTTTTTTTTAATTGGAATGTAAAGACGTGACACCTGTGATGGCTCTAAGTCTGCTTTTGTAAAGAAGAAAAGGAGGGTTTCCACTTATACAGATAGGCACCTCTTTAAAAGAGAAGTATTAAGAGATACTGATAAAATTCAATTTTCATGAATGATAAAGCAAGTATATGTAGAGGTGTTCAAGCTGGCTTATATTCTAAGCCAGATGTCTTTGGCAGTTACAAGCAGAAATTATATACCAGGTTGCACATTTTTTGTCTAATTCTAAAGTGTGGTATGTTGTCACTGGTTTGCTGACAGCCATCTGCTCAAACCTCATTTGATCTTTCTATTCAGTCACAGTTCAAGTAAGGGGACAAAATATATGGAACGTAGGGAAATTATCTGCCTGTTTTTCTCTTGGAGGAAATAAGTATTATTAAATATTCTTTCTTACAAAATGTACATTAAAATATATTGAAATCATGCACGTATTCTGTTCTCTTCATGAACAAGGCTACAAATACAGATGCACTGTCTATTGTATTTTCATATCTGTATATATTATATATATATAATTTACAAATATATGAATACAGTACTAGAGCTCTTACATGTATTTAGGAGCCCTTTTGTAGCAAAATCTCTGGTGAACAAATTTAGGTGACACACAAGAACTAGAGACAAAACAATACTGTAACACTGACAAAGAGTGTTCACAATAATTCCATATTCTCCTATGTAACTGAAAATTTCTTGATTCAGTGCATAGTAGTAGTATTACTACACAAATATACAATTTAATTTTTCAATTTATTGTGCTTTTTTTGTTATTTGCAATGTTTCTCTGTTATTCAGCTAATTCATGCCTCAGAGTACTGTCTGTATGTAAATGAAATGGGCAACCTGTTCTGTCCTATGAAAAGCTGGGAGTCTAAGATGTGAACAATTTATTTTGCATTCTGTCTTGGTACTGTAATCACTGAAGGCCTTGATCTTGCTAATTTTGCTTTACATGCATTGAAATCGAACAGATCAAAGGTGTGTGGCCTTACAGTATAATCTGAGAAGGGCAAATTAGTTCTCATTTTAATAGGATACTGTGTAGCATGGGTTTAAGTAACACATACACTTAAAATGGTAAATGTGAAGGGTGCATGTAGCTAAAATGATGGGTTTAGGACCACATGTATCTTTTGGATGGCATTTGTGATTAGCCAACCTGATGGACTTCTATGATGAGGTAACAGACTTGATGGATGAAATGAGAAGGGTGGATGTTATTTATCTTAACTTTATTAAGGCTTTAGATGCTGTCTCGGTAACATCCTGAAAGAAAAATTGATTAAATATAGGTCAGATAAGTGGACAACAAGGTAGATTAAAAAACTGAATGGGTAGGTCTGAATGGTTGTATCAGTGGCACAAAGTCCACCTGAAGGCAGGTCATCAGTGATCACTAGGCAGGCACTAGCAATCAATACTGGGGCCAATACTGTGTAGCATCTTTGTTAATGACCTGCATGATGGGACAGAGTGCACCCTTGGTTGATTTGGAGACAATACAGCATTGGACAGACTAATATGCCAGAAGGTTGTACCAGAAGGGCATTGGCAGGCTGAAGGAAGGGACTGACCTTACAAAGTTCAGCAACAGGAACTGCAAAGTCTGGCATGTGGGGAGGGACAGCCCCATGCACCAGTACAAACTGGGGCCAAACGGCTGGAAAACAGCTTTGCAGAGGAGGACCTGGGTGTCCTGGTGGACAAGCTGAATGTGAGCCAGCAATGTGGCAAAAAAAGCAAATAGGGTGCATTAGTTAGAGCATCCACAGCAGATTGAGGGAGGTGAGCATTCATTGTCAGCTCAGCAGTGATGAGAGCACACCTGAAGAACTGAGTCCTATTATGGGCTCCTCAGTACAAGTGAGACATGGACAGGTTGGAGCAAGACCAGGAAATGACTGGGAAGATTATTAAGGGATTGGAGTGTCTGTCCTATAAGCAGAGGCTGAGAGTGCTGGGGTTGCTTAGTTTTGGGATGTGACAAGAGATTTTATCAACATGTGTATCAATATCTGTCGGCGGGTGATATGGAAGATATATCCAAACTTTTTTCCAATGGTACTCAGTGACAGAACAAAAGGCAATGGGCACAAATCAGTATACAGGAAATTCCATTTAAACAGAAGAAAACAGGTGGGTTTTTTTAAAGAAAAAAAGAGGGTTTTTTACTGTAAGTGTAGTCAAACAATGGAATATATTGCCCAGAGGGGCTGTGGAACTTGCATGCTTAGGGATACTAAAAACAGGTCCACAGTTCTGGGCCACCTGCTCCCATGACCCTACTTGAGCAGGGGTTTGGGCTAAACATGAGGTCCCTTTCAGCCTCCGTGATTCTCTAATCCTCTGAAAACCGTTCTTGAGAACTCTGCATAGAAATTGCTAATTGGTAGTCTCCCGTTTTACCAGAATATGTTGAAAATTTATAATCCTTATCAGTATGTGTTTATAAATCATTACAGCAGAATAGTGAGAAGTAAATCAATTCAAAGAGTGAAAATTGAACTTCATGTTTATTCAAGCTCATCAGTTGAAACACTTTATTTTAATCTGAATCATCAGGGTGAATGTAAGTGCACAGAATCTCTTACGTATGGTAGGATCACTTTTTCCATTTGCTCTTTGTTTCGTAAAGTTAGACAGTTTGGACTTTTTTGTCAGTTAGATGATAGTGAATAGATGGATGACTTTTATTAGCACCCATAGCATGCCTTTTGTTGCCTCTTGTACAAGAGCACAGTATACAGCTCAGTATTTCTGTTTAAGTTGACAGTGTTGGAGACTCAAGGGCACAGTAACTAATTCTGACTTTTCTGTGTAGTTTCAATAGACACTGATTTTGAAGTTATTGCAAAAATAGTCATATTCTTCATATTCTTTAGTGTCCAAGACAATGCATCATTTTTTTCATAAAGCAAAAAATTTAAGACAAAAGTCATCAGTAAATTGCATCTGGAGGCTTTGATTTTCCCATGCTCTATCCTACCTTTGAGAAATTCTGATTTTTAGAATTTTTTAAAATCTATTTTTATTTTTTTCCCATTTTTATGCTTGTTTTTTTTCTTGTCTCTTTCAGTAATGGGATAGACAAATCATACATGGCTGTGTCTTGCCCTCTGTTTGCAAATGAGGGAAGTGCTTGAGTATGTGTTTTCTTAGTATGGAGACCCTGGTATTCAGTTGTGGAGATGGAAAAAAAAATGGACATTTTTAGCCTTGTCCTGCAATTTGGGGAAATTGTAAATTGTTGTTTGCTATCTAAGAACAGAAGATGTGATCTGGAAGAATTCCTGTTTGGAGAACACTGTTGTCTCTCAGGGGTTGTTTTACTTTTTCTTGTTAGGCCTGCTTGGCTGCCCAGGACCATACTACTGCATTGCAAAGGTTTTAATGAAGATCATGGGGTTAAAAAATAAAAGGAAATAACGGTAAAGAGTGCACTGCTGTTTGCTTCTTCATGCTTAGTGTACCCTTTCTACAGATAAGGTATTTGTACAACTGGGAGTTTGCCTTTCAAAATTTTTGCTATAATACAGACGGAATACACTTGAAAATCAGTGGGTATCTGACTCAGGGTGGGCACGTAAATAGCTTTGGAAATGAGATGTCCATTAAGTCTTTGTGCTTTGGGTTTTTGATTCAGTGGGAGTTCTGCTATGGATGTCAAGGAGACATGATTTCATCTCCACCTGTGTTTTTCCTGTTCTCCTTTGCATAACAACATTTTGTGACAACTCTGGGAAAAAAAGGAAATTCATTACAAAGCAAGGAGGATGCTTATATATTTAATACAATAGACTATTGGGGCAAGCCAGAAGTGATTTTTTTCACTCAGTCTCCAATCTGTAAAACTGACGGAGTTTTGCTGTTAAAAATAGGAAAGACCCTAGAGGTTTTCAATGCTGTGAGCTGTGGAGAGGCAAAGTAATATTACTGGATAATCGATATACCCTCTTTCAGATGTGTCTATTACTATCTAAGCATTATAGTTAGATTTGCTATTAAGCTTCTTCAGGTTAGTGTTTCATACTCTATTTTTTGTGTTGAAGATAAATATGCAGGAGGGTCTATTTAATGTTGCTTAGAATGAATAAAGAAAATCACCACTAAGAAAAAGCAACCGATCTCTACCACCAAACATCAAAAACTACTTTTCCACTTCCTTTGGAAGGAAGAAAGGCTGACTGCTGAACAGTACTGTAATGTGCAGTGATTTGGGGAAACTGACATAAATAGGTACTGCAACATTTGTTTTCCATTTTGTTTTCCTCTGGACAAATGATCCTTGTGTCAATTTTTTTTTTTTTTTTCAGTCTGTATGCTCTGTTGTGTCTGGACAGCTATTTCTTCAAATTGTGTTTATTTCTAGTTGTATAAAAGTATTCATCTACATTGTGGATAGAGTGCCTTAAGTTACTCCCTGTAGTGCACAGCTGGAAGCAATTCAGTGCTGCAACATTTTGTTTTGTTTTGTCCCAGTTTTTTCTCCCCACTGTGTTCCCACAGCCTAGCATAGCTCTGCGCTGTAGCAGACAAGTCTCTCTTTTTCCAGTGACACTTCTTAGAACATCGGAAATTGACATATTCTCTTTTGTCTTTTTAGTACAAATTCAGTGGCAAACAGCTCTGCTTGACTGCATGAACATTTCAAAGTGCTCTATAGACTAGGAAGATTGGCTTGAAAAGTTAGACATATTTAGGCAGGCTGTTTTATTTGCTTCTTTGAAGAGACTAGGGATATTTTGAGAAGACTGAAGGAAGTATGCAGTGCCAGAACTGGTCTGTTTAGAAGAGAGAAGTGGAATATGCAGGTCCTAACAGAGCTTTCTTTGAAGGAGAAAAATATTTTCTCTGTTCTAATGCTTTAATAAGACATAAAGAAAAACCAGAGTTGGTAAACCAGAGTTTGTCTTCTATCTTGGAAGTACTTAAAAAAAAGCTGTTAAAAATCAATACTGATTTTTTAAAGTTAACATTTTGTTTGTATGTGCAGGCACTGCAATTATTTATATTAATTTTACCATTAGTAAAGTGAGATGCTGATCTTATCGCTGTGTAATCAAATCACAATATAGACATTGAGTAATACTGAATTTCAGTGTGCCAATAATCATCTGTAAAAAAGAAGGGTTACAGGCTCTGTGAGTATCTTTACAGGGGTCTTTCTTTCAATTTTCTTCTCTCTTCCAGTCTCCCCCACTCAGAGAGTTCCTTTATCACCATGCAAAGATCTCTGCTGCTGCCTTCTGTCTCCTATCAACCACCTATGGTGGTTCCTTCTTTCTTATTTAAGATTTCTGCTCTTTCCTCTGTGCAGTAGCAGAAGTCTAAGACAGATTATCTTGGTCTTGGTTACTTGCTTGTGCTCCCATTGTAGTGCTGGAGTGTAATTCTAGTGAGACTTATCCCACCAGTTGCTCTGTAGGTGTGGGATGATGTGATTGAAACAGAATTTACAATTCTCCATGAGTTATATGAAGGGAAGGAAATAAAAATGTGTCAGAACTGGTGAACGGAAGGAACACTATTGTGCAAAGTAATTATTTTGTTTACATTCATATCTGTTTCCTGTACTTCTCCTTTGCTGTAGCTGCTTCTTGACACATTTTAAAAGTAGGTACCCCAGTGACTATCCCTACTTCATAATGAACCTGTAATCAGCATATGGCAGCTGGAGATGCAGTTAATATCTTTGATTTCCCTCTAGAATCCCTCCTTCCTCTCTCAGCTAGGGAAATCAACTCAGTGGGCTCTGCAGGTCAATCACACAGTGCTGTTTCAGAAGGGAGTGAGAATGAGACTGAATTCAGCAGCTGACAGGCTTTATGAAAATATCTTGTACCTGCTACTTGTGTAGCTCATCTGCTTCTGCTTATCTCCGCTACTGCAATGAAGCATGTGGCAAATCTGTCAATCTGGCAGGGAAACAGGTAATAGGGCATGACAAAAGAGGGCAGGGTGCCAGGCATCAGATTGGTAGGTTTTATTCCATGGATACATGTGGAGTTTATATGAGCTGAAGATGGGTGGAAACTCCTGAAAAGTAGATAAAAGAAAACACATGAAGCTGGGCTGTTATTTTCCTTTATGCAGTGAAAATAAAGAAAACATAAGAAAATTAATTAGGTAATACTTTGCAGAAAACTGCAAGGAAATTGCCAGGCTGGAGAGAATGTTCTATAGAAGATCTGTGGAACAAAATCTATTCTACAGAATAAGTAGCCATTGAGGAGACCTCTTTGGGTGCAGGGTAATAGTGGGAAGTAATATAGGGGACAATGGCTGGTAAAAGAATTGAATATTGGCGAAAATGTTACAGTTATTAGCAACACCACACAACATTAAGATATTTTCTCTTCCATTTTGGATGTTGGGATGTATATGCTTACCAGCCTTAGTAAGAAAAAAACCTACAGATACCTATCAGCAGCAATATTGAGGAAAAATGTGAAGGAGTACAGGGATGTCTCCCTGGGTAAAACCCTGCATCAGCTAGTGGTTTAGGGAGGTTCTGAACTGGCAACTGAACACAAGCCATTCATGTTTAGCAGCTCTGGATGAACCCTCATTCTGTGTATTAATCTAATAGGGTTTTAATCCATTCCTGCCTTTGGAATAAAAATATTTTATTATATAACTTATTCATCTATTCAAGAATTTAATTGTTATCATGCTGAAAAGCAGTTCCATTTATAAAAAGGCATGTCCCAATCAGTGAAGAAAACTCCTGTCCGATAAGTCGACTCAGCACCTTCAGTTTGTGACAGGACAACTAAACTTACCACATTCACTCCAAAGATTTACTTACTAAAGCCATTTATGATTTTGCATGCAGTTACATCATTTTATACATCTCCCAATCTGTTTGTTTTCCAATAGAAAACTCATAGCCTGTTCATATCCACATTGATAAGTTGTTCCACAGCTGTGATCTTGTCACACTTTTCTTCATTTTCTTAGCTCTACCATATCCTTTTGGAGATTGGAGGTAAGGGATACCATACAGTATCTGAGTTGTCAGTACAGATGGATTTATGCAATATTGTAATGACATTTTGTTTCTATTCCTTGAGCTAATATTTTCATTGAAATATCAATAATAACTCTTTCAGGACTGATAATAGCTAGTGCAGAAGCAATCACATTTTCCTCCTGTGTATTAATTTCCATTCCTTGATTTCATATGCCATTTTATTGCCTAGACAAACCACTCTGTGGATTTTTTCTACCACTCTGTGGTCTATTCTTATTTTAATTTTCCTGAATAATTTTTATCATCAACAAGCAGTCATCTTAATTTTTATCCCCTTTTCTAAGCTTCTTATGTTGCTGTTGGAGCAGAATAGGATTCAGCAAAGATTGCTATGGTTTTCCACTGCTATTCTCCAGTTTTTAATTCTGACCTCAAGAGAGGTCATTCCTTCATGTGTTATGATGGCTACTTCCTTTAATGACCTTTGTGGAATCTTGTAAAAAGTCTGTTAGCTGGTCTAATGTGTTGAACTCAGTGAATCACTGACATGCTTGTCAGTGTCTCCAGAGAATTTCAGTGTAAATAAAGGGTGGCTTTTGAGGCATCTGTAAAAAAACCACAGATCCCAAGAAGCCACTATTTTTATCTTTAAGATAAGTATCTAGAAGTGCTTTGATCCAAGACCCATTACAAAAAAAAAAAAAAAGATAATGTACTTAGTACCTTGATACCACACCTACTTAACTAGAGCAGTGGCAGTGTAAAACTTGAGTGCATAGGGGTTTGTAGGCAAGAAAATCCTGTTGACTTGCTGCTTTTCCTTTTTAAATTATTCTTCTAGAACTGTTTCTGTTGAAAATGCATGCTAAACTTATCATCATTAATTCTCTAGTGACTTGAGCAGCAGGCTTGATTACCTGTGCATTGTACACCACTTGAAATAATTTGATTAATTTCTGTGTTATTTGCCTTTCATAGTTTATTCACCTGTCAACACTAAACAAACTTTCTATTGGGTTTCTATGCACTAAAATCTTCATGGAATATATTCCATGCTTAAAAACCAAAGTGCAAAGCAGAAAGATGACCATGCCCATTTCACAGGGGAGAATCTGATACTCTCTCTTCACACAGCAGCAGTCCTTTGTAAACCATAATTTGAAACCAATTTGCTAAAACTGCTACCTAATTAAAAGCCAGAGTTTTCTTCCTATTACCTTCATGCAATTGCTAGAATTTTATTATTTTTAACAGATAGAAATTAATGCTCATATGATTCGTGCCAGTGACACAAAGGAGAGAAAAAATGATGTAGCTGGCAGTTGAAGAGAGTCAAATTTTTCTGCTTGCACTTGAGCTCCACAAACTAGAGATGATGCGTTTGTGTCTCAAAGGCATTTTATCCGGTCTTTGCACTGGAACAAAGGCATTTAGCAATAAAGGCATTTAGCAATAAAGAAAGAACTCTTTGGAATTTTAGCAGATCATATTTTTGGAAGTGTTTGACGGGAGAATGCCCATAGAATTCATGGTGGGATTGATAACAATAAACTAAAGATTTATTGGGAAATTGAAGATGTACAAAACTAGTGCACCAGTTTTTAAATATTTTTGGTGTATGATAATTGTAATGAAAAACAAGGCAAAAAAAATTATCTGTGCTATCTAGAGCTCTCTTGCCTATTTTCCTGGGGATTTATGATTGGAAGATAAATTTCTAAGATGTGAATCTCCGAAAATGTGACCAGATATATTAGCATCACAAACATACACCTTTTTATTTCATATTTAAAAGACCTAGCTAAAAGTTTCAAGACAGTGGTTTCATCTTCTGTGTTGCTGGAATGTCATGCCTCTGTTGTGAAAATATATATATCTTTATGGAACTGCTACAAATCAGTATGAATTATATTGCTTTCTCCATTCTATTAGACTTGCACATCAAATGTTCTTTCAAAGCAAAGCATTCTTTTGGGCTACACAAAGAAGTGTTATAGAATTATAGAATATCTTGGGTTGGAGGGGACTCCTAAGGCCTATTCAGCCCAGCCTCCTGCTCCTTGGAAATAAAGATTTTCAAAAAAACTTCAAGTATATAGTTGTTAATTATTACTTGTTAAAACCCCAGGGCTGAGGAATTTATCAATAGCAAAGGTGAAGTGCTGGTTGTAATGTGCATCTTTTGCTCTCTACCTGTCACTCCGAGCCTGTGGGGAATTCAATGGGGAGCACGTCTGTGAGGTGCTGACATCTTGACATGGGCTCTTCAGTGAAGCACTCAATACTTGTTTTGTTGCCTGAGTTTGTAGTGATTATGGAAAAAGCTCTTTTGGTAGCTATACCATAAGCTGCTCTGCACATAAAGAGGTGACCCAAGGGTGAAGTTATATTCTAATTAACGAGTTTCTTAAGTACTCTTCATTTATTTACGTATCTTACATTTAAAGTTTGTGTTAAAACTTAGAACAGTGGTATGATTAGTGATAGCCATAGAACAGGTAATATTTTTATAGCCGTGTGAATCTGGAGGCTTTTTGGTTGCTGTCTTTCAGCTCTTTTTTGAAGGATTTATTCTCCTGATGCAATTCTGCAATGCAGGATCATTCTGTCCTTTGTACAAGATTCACTTTTGAGGGCTTAAAATACTTAGCTCTGAACCAAATGCCAGACTCTTTGTTAACACTAAATGATTACTGGCTTCTACACTATTAACTTTGTACAGCCTAAAAAGAGAATAATGAGGCTGTCAGTCAACAGGACGTTCCACAGCTATAAATTTATCTACTCTGCTATATGCCTATACAGATTTTTACCATGTGGCCTCCCTCATCACAGAAGGCAAAAAATGCCACTGAATGCAATGAATAAAAATACAAGAACAACTGTATAGATTTTAAAATATGATTCAAATGAGCTTTAATCTATACAGAAGGAGCAAACCACATGATCAATAAAATCTCAAGTATTGATTGACTGCACAAAATGGACGGGCTAGTAACTAATTGGCTCTCTTGCTCAAGCAGTATATTTACATATGGTTTTAAAGTGAGCGTGAGAGTCACTAACTCACAGTGTCAAAGGACAGCTGTATCATGACCAGCCAAGCTTGGTACTTAAATGGCACACAGGTTAATTGTAGAGACAAGCAGGAGACAGGTGTTAAAGGACTGAAAGGAGTTAGTTGAAGAGTGTTGTCCATTTGAGGAGGATGAAAAGAAACGCCATTATAAAGGGAGCTTTATCAGAGTTCAATAATGACCAATTCAGTTTTTAATTGAAGCCCTTTTTTAAGGTCATAATAGTATAATAGGGCTGGAGGCTGAATAAATTGCGAAAGAGTGAGTTTTGGGCCAGTTGAAGTTGTCGTAAAATAAATCTAAAAGTGATCCCAAGAGTCCATACATCAGCCCTTTTTTTTTTTTGATTGGTTGGTTGGTTTGGGTTGGGCTTTTTTGATTTAACCTGTAGCCATGGCAAATTTGCAATTGAAGATGCAAAACTGGTTGATTTAATGTGAGGAGTACTAATACATACATTCAACACACGCCATCAGTTTGTCTCCATGGATCAATTTTATTACGGCTCAAAGGTTTTGATCAGTACTTAGTGGGAAGGAGAGTAACCCACCTTAATGAATGTTCTTCATATGGTTTATAATCTTTATAGCTTACTGCTACATATAACTTGGCTCAGCAGAGCACTCAGACACGCTTAAATGCTGTGCTGAATGAGAATTATAATATATCACTCAGCATGTGCACCTGGAAAAATAACAACAGCACTACCATAAAAGAGATGATGTCGTATATATTATTTTCTTCTTGAAGAAAGGGAAACATGACAAATGCTATTCATGTTGCTGGATGAATTACCCAGCTCCTCTGATGACAAAGGTGTCTATGAAGTCCTAAGCAGAACAGTAATACAGTGTAATGCAAGTGCTGCAATCTGTGGAGGAAAAGCTTTTCCATGGAGATGTCAGCAGAAAAGAAGAATGATAAAGAGTTTTCATAGGTACATTGTGTACAGTACTGCAGTGGCCAGTTGGGTAGGAATAAAAAGTTTGATTGTGAAAAATAAAATTTTATGATGCTTTGTATGTTTCTGTACTTTCTCCTTTGGCATCCTGCTGTTGTTCATGATATAACCAATTCAAATTTTAGAAGATTTGGGAGAAATCCATCAGTATAATGGCTTTATTCTGATGTCTATATTCTGGATACACATCCAAAGTTGTTCTTTAATACTTCCATAGCTGTTGAAAATATAGGCTTTTGCTTTAATGTTGTAACAAGTGTTACATTCAGTTAAGATTATTCTGCTAAATTCACCTTGGTTTTACCTCTGTTGCTTTTGTTTATGATTTTATTTTATTTTCAGGACTGTTTCCTGCAGTGCTGAACCTGGCTAGTAATGCTCTCATCACAACCAATGCTACCTGTGGAGAAAAGGGGAGGGAAATGTACTGCAAACTTGTTGAACATGTACCTGGACAGCCTGCAAGGAACCCTCAGTGCCGCGTTTGTGATCAAAGGAGCCGAGTTCCACATCGTATGTGTGCCATTTTCATTTTGTCCCTTTAAAAATATTTTTTTCCAAAGGGTGTAGATACTCAGGAAACAAAACTTCACCAGCTTGATTACTGTGAAACCTGTGTCTATTTTTAAATCAGGTTAGCCATCTCTTCCAAAGGTATTTCAAAATCTGTGTCTGTTATGGGTACTTCTCCCACAGAACTTTCTGATTCAGGTACTGAAAAGCAGAGCACCTAAATTCAGATTTTAAAAAATTAAGTATCTGCAGCTGTGGCTGAATTCTTTTGATATACACTAACCATGAATGAAAAACAGATACCTGACTTTTACCTGCATACCTACATGTGGAATTTGAACATTTTGGCCAATCTAAGCAATATCTGAAATTCCAGTAAATTCAGTTTCACCGAGCCAGAAAAAATAAGATAAAGCAATGGAGCGCCGCTTGATTTAATGCTTAGGTTTAAAATTAAAATTGATTTTTGCTAACACTGCTTTCTTAAAGATTACTTGGAAGCAAAATCAGTTTTCAAGTATGAATTTGTCATCATCTACTTCAGACATGCCTGTTTCTGGTAGTTGGAAGATTAGAACTAAGAAAATTACTTAGTCAAGTCATACAAGTTTAATTTCATGTAACCTTGCAGTGAAAGACATGAACAGCCTTACATTATTAGATTTTCATGAGTATATTGGCACTGTAGATAATAGAGGATGTAGGGATACTTAAGACAGATTTTAATGGAATAGATAAAATTCTGGAAGAAACACAGACACAGAGGCATGAATACATTTTTTTCCCAATTGTGTTCCAATAAAACTTAGCTCAGATACATTTATACTTCATGACATTTAAACATGTGCTTAAAACCACAGGATTTAAAAAAATGTGAAAAAAAAAAAAAGATGACATTTAATCTGTCTGCTAGTTCTAGACAGGATGACCTATCTCCAGACAGAAGCTTGTTTGGATTCTCCTTAGAAACTTCCTCCCATGGCCACACTTTCTAGTGTGGCTCAGTCATTACATCACTCAAAACTAAGTGTTTTCTAATAGCATCTCCTTGCAGAAATTCATGTTACCTATTTCCTAAGTTCAGGCAATACAAGGAATGGATTATTATTCACTTTTTCTTTAAAAAAGTATTTTACTTAATTAATTGAGGAGTTATGGTTTTGCTCTATCTAGTTTCTACACTGAACTATCTTTTCTTTCATTCTCCTCATAGGTTTTATCTTCTAGAACTCTAACTGCATGAGTTGCAGTTCTCTGATTTCTCTCTAGAGGCTTTCATATTTATTAAAATGCACCTGAGCTCTTACTAGCACTACACAGAGATCCAGGTTTGCTCCAGAATAATCATATATTCCTGTTCACATGTTTTACTTTGATATTTTCCATTGCTAAAAGGTGAAACACGACTGAGAGGACAGTTAGTTGTCCATTGCAAACTTCAGATGCTTTCATTTCCTGCTAATTTGTTCCTCATCTTATAATTGCGAAGCTATTTATAATTGTCCCAGTGTAGACTACTTATTTTCTCTGAAGACAGTCACAACCTATTTTTTTTCCATATTGTTTTCAAAGTTTCAATGTCTTCTTTAACTGCAAAAAATGCCACCTTCTGAGAAAAGGTCATATGATTCTTTAGCAATAGACACATCTGGTTACATTATAGAAGTGTGTTTCACTCAGAGAAGAATTCAGGTTTTGGAAGCATTCTGACTGGCAGAGAGACTGTGCAAAAGACTTTCCTATTTTGCAGATGGGAATTTAGAGATACATGCACATTACCCACGTTTTTTTCCTATATGAAGCTTGTTTATTTCAAAAAGCAAACCTAAACCAGAGATACTACTTTGTCTTATCTATGACGTCAGTGTATACTGAAATATGTGTATGCACACAGACATATATGTGTGTGTATATTAAAAAAAAATATGAATGATTTATATCTATCTTTCCCCTTGTTCCTACTCTCTTCTAAACCTGAATCAGTCCAGCTTCATAATATCTGGTCTTTTGTGACAATCATATCTCATTTTAAGGTCTTGAAATGTTCATTTGGCAAATGGAAGTGCCTTGTTTAAACAGAGATGGCTTGTTAATAGGAGAACCATGTAATATAACCAGACTTTAAATGATCCCCCTGGAATGTGTGAGTCTGGAGCGCTTCCCCTTAGTTACTCTAGTAGGAAATGAACACAAATTCCCTGGTTAATCACAAGTGAGTCCAAATTAAAGTGCACAGTTTAATGGGCTCACTCTCTAAGTTCTCCCTCTTGCTGTCCATCAGGGAGATTGGTCCTTGAACTGCATTTGCAATCCAGTCCTTTTTACAAATATTGTATTTTTCACCCCTTACCTTAAAAATCAGCTAAACATGCTAGCAATTAATCTATTTTCTTATTAATTATGATTGAACTTTCATAATGATTACAGTTAATTGTTGATTTATCTCCCAGTCCTCCTTCTGATGATTTACCTTTATGTCAACTTCATCTGATGAGACTTAGATCAAAATTTCCAATTAGACAACTTCTGGCACAATCACTGAAAAGCTCTGAATTTTATTTACAACTGATTTTTGCTGCCACTCATTTAAAGCCAAGATTTGAGAAAATGATCAGTGCTGTGGGAACTGACAACATGTAAAGCATAGGGTGTGCTTTGCTTTTCTCTTCAATGTAAAGACAAAGCTACCTACATCTTTATCAGTTGTAGTACCAGAATTCTGACTTGCAAATATTGCTGCCCCCTAATACCATTAAATAATATTTAAATGAAATTTTTGGCATTTTCAATATTGAGGGTTTATGCCTTCACTGACTCCCACAAGGCACTTCAATTGTATCTTTAAATATGTTCAGGCACTCTGGCTTCCTGTAATCAGCCAGGACTCCTGTCCTCTACAGGTGGTTGATATAGCAAAAAAACGGATATACCAAGACTGTCAATCTGGCTGGTTGATTTAAGCAATAATTAGAATAATAGGTAAATTAATCAGTTCATAAAATAGTTATTTGCAATTCTAGGCCCAGCTAGTCATGAACCATATTCCAGTTTTATACCAAGGGAACATGTCATCTTAGAAAGTCATCATTAATTAGGGGAGTGGAGTTTACTCTTAATTCATATTCTTGCAGACAGAACTTGCACAGAAGAAACTTAATGTGTTTGAATTTCCTTTGGGTTATTTCTCTTATAATCCAGGCTCGCTCTAGAAAATTAGGGACTTCAAAATACAGCTCCTTGTACCTTTTAAAATTGTCATTTTGTTATTCTCCATTTCATACAGGAGAGAAACACAAAAAATAACGTGGAAATACTGAGTGTGATTTTTCTCAGTCTAAATAACATTAAAGTACTAAGTAAGCAAACTTTGATAATGTAGACCTTGACATTCAAGATAATTCAATCTGTAAATAAATATGTATCCCTCTTATTTAGGATTCATTTGGGAGACTGCAGCAGAGTAAATGTAGTCATGAAAAATAATGCATCTTAGACTTTGATATGGATTATAACCAAACAAACCTTTATATGCATGTGTGTAAGTCAGAAAATTTTCCCATTAAGGAATATATTCTGTAATGATTTCCAAATAATTTCCTCTGTAATGATTTGTGAATTATTTCCTGAATCATTTCCATGTATGCTTAGAAATGTCTTAAAAATGCCAGTAATTGTACTACTTCAATCTCTGTTTTTCTTACACACCCTATCTCAGGTTTCTGATTTGTTTCTGTTGCAACATTCAATGACTTTGAAGTACTAGAAACTTTGGAATAGTGCACAAAGAGTTTACTTGATTTAAATGCCTGCATTTTCTGTAACATCAGGAGAGCCTTCTGCAATTAGATGTTCTGAATGACCTTGTGATTATAACCAAAATTAAATAACTAACATTAGATCAGTATCCAGTGTTGCAGCAGCCCTCTTGTTAGAGGGTAGAAATGAGCTGAGACACAGACTTCTTGTTAAACACAGCATGAAAAGGGTTCTGGTTTATTCCTCTTTACAGCTCAGCCATCCTGACTCCAACTATTCACTGACTCTGGCTGCAGCAAGCTCCTGCTGTAGGTTTCTCTTGCAGCCTCTGACTGCGGTTATTTCCTGCTAAACTATGACTGCAGGTATCAGTTTGCAGACTCTGACTGCAGGCTGTTACCTAGCTAGACTGTGACTGCAGACCCAGACTGACCTCACAGCAGCAATTCTCTCTCCCCTACATCCTTCTTCACAATTCCCTCTCACCACTTAATGCACTCCCTTTTATCACACTTACCTTTATTGGCTATAGCTGTGGCTCATCAGGGGTGAGGGCTGAATTGGATAGTTAACAGAGCTGTTACTTATCAGGGGTGAGGGCAGCTGTATTACCTTCTCCTACATTGCAGTAGTAATGATGGCATGACTGGTGGTCCAAGAGTACAAGAAAAAATAATTTATTCTTTTTTTTTCTTTTTGAAGTCCTGCGTTATTAGTTCTATAATTGTCTTAAAATCTAGATTTCAGATCTAAAAATAATTAAATCTTCTAATAGTTTTGGAATTTATTTATATGTTTCTGCTGTTCTAACAGAACGACACCCGATAACAAATGCAATTGATGGCAAGAACACTTGGTGGCAAAGCCCTAGTATCCAGAATGGAATTGAGTATCATTATGTGACCATTACATTGGATCTCCAACAGGTAGACTTCTATTTATTTGTTTCTGGGCTTGATTTCTTGCATGATAGGTCATCTGGATTACCTTAATTTTTGCTCTATGTAGCTTTCCTTTATGAAGACAAGGCCAGTTTCTCCTATAATTTTCTGTTGTTTATATGGATATGACTGACCCATTCATTGTAACATAATATGCCAAATCAAAAAAAAAAAGTTATTTCACATCTATTTTTAGGAAGTCATGCAGTTGTAAGTACCTTCTATCTGTGAAACTGAAGCACTTGGAGAGTGGGGATTTTTATACCTAGAAGAATCCTGGATGTGCTATTAGCATTCTGTCTTTTGAGCTCATGTTGCTAATGGTAGAAACAATCCTACATCTGCGTTTTTGCCCTAATATATGCAAAAGTATTAAATGTGCATTTCTCTTTCAAACAGGAGAGCTAAAACCTTTACAGAAATTTGAGAGTAGGATCCTGTGCATTAAAGAAATTTTAGTTCTGTGGTTGTTTAGGTCAGGTCTTCTAAACTAGGGGTTTACAGCTCCTGGTTTTTTCCCCTGTTATTTCATTATCTAGGTTATCATCAGAAATTAGCAAATTTATGAATTTCTGAAAGTTTTAAGTTTTCTTATGTATTAAAAGCTAGCAACTAAAGGGTCAGTGAGGATACTGAAGAAAAGGTATTGGTTGTTCTAATGTATTTAAAAGGCTTCTTCATGTGCCAGCTGACAGCGATCTGAGAAGGCTGCAGTGTGTGGCGTGGGTTGGGGTTTTTTTGTTAGTATTTTTTAAAAAATGAGACAAGGATCAAGTCTGACGCTTTTTCTTTCCCATGTCCTATTGCTAAGTGTTCAAAGGAAACTTGGCAGTCTTTCTGCAGCTCTAAAGCTTATACCTTCTCTTAAGCCCATTCATTTGTTATTGGCTGGAATAGAAGTAGTGTTTTCTGTGGATGTCAGAGAGGTGGGATAAGACCCTGTGTCACTAATGCTATCTGGCACGCCCTTTATGATCTGAGTAACCCATGTAGTTAGGAATGCACACGATTTTAGTCACCACCATACAGGAACAGAACTAGTATTGTTTCCCAAAATGTAGTAAAAGGTCTGCTGTGATTTGCATGGGTTTTGGACTGCTCAGTAAGGAATAAGTGTTGTTTGTGTCTTGTAAAGTATTGGGAGTTTTTTTGCTTATCCAAGAATTTCACAGTCAGAGCATTATAGACTATCAAAGTAACCGGTAGAATATGAAACTGCTCTTTCAGCTTTTGTTTTGTATAGTAGTCACTATGAATGGTGAAGGTCACCAGATATCTCTGCGACCTCACTTAAATGAAATTCCATTCTTTACCTTTGGCTTTTAAGAGATTCAGTAATTGCTATGTTTGTGTTGATGAATTCTTGCTTTAAGTATAAAAATGCTTAACTTCCTTTTGTGAGATACAAATAACAAATGACAAATCCACAAGTAATGGACTGAAAATTGCAGGAATGCATTAGTTCTTCTGTTATTACTGGTAATTATGATAGTATATGGAATGCTTTTAACAATCCAAATTTCATGAAAAAATCAGAAAAATAATTACAATTTCCTCATTTATATAATGCTTGGCCTTTTGGGGCAATGACTTTATTTTTTTTTTCTTTACTTTGTTGTGCAGGGAAGCCATATAAAAATGATGTATACTATTTAGCAATAGCTAATAAACTAGAAGAAGTAACATATGCTTAATGTTAGAACAAGCCCAAATATTATCAGTCCTGTTGGGAAAAATGTAGTATTTTTTCTTGTTTTCTCTCAACAGTTGAGTTTTGCCTTAATACTTAAAAAGGGCTTTTATCTATAATGAAGGCCAGGTTTCTAATTCAATGAAATTACTCCATATATTATTAAAATATGAGTTGAAAACTGGAACTATTTGGTTCTGTGCATCTTTGATAATTTTCTTTTAACCCTTCACTTTTTCCCACTTTCTGGCCATTATAACAAGTATCATCTGTATCACAAGAAAATTATGGAACTCCATTCATACCTGTAAATGTGAGATTATTTTTTACACTGCTTTTTATCCAGAAGGTGCATAGGAGTTCAAAAATATAGATTTATTTGAGAGTTTCTCACATGAATTTAAATGGATGTTAGAGTGACCAGTTGAGCTACCTTGGTAGATTGCAATTTGGAAGGGGAGTGTTCACAGATGGGCTAGGTACCAAGAGAAGCTGTCTGCTGTTCTGCAGCTCTTAGGCCTGCTACTTGGGAAAGGTCTGCCTGCTCTGCCTTAAGAGTGCTGGACGGTTCGAGTGCAACGGGGTTCTTCAGGTCCCACGAGTGCAATATTTGGCAGGACTGAAAATAGGCCTTCTCTTCAAGTTATTTCAGAGCAGGGAGATGGCAAAACAGAAATGCTTAGGCATCCAGGGAGAACGTATTCCCTGTAGTCGTACTATTCCCGAATCCTCAATTGGTCTTAATTTCAGAGTGATGTGGAAGATTAGTAGCATATCTTTAAAGAAAATTGGCAAATTCACAGGAAAACCAGTCGGCATTTTGAGGTGAAGTGGTCAGCCCATCTGTTTCTGATTTCTACACACATCAGGATGGTTTTACTAACAAATTCCCAACTACTCTAGGGAACAAGGACATTTGCAATAATCCTTGGTACTGCTCAGATACTTGTGTCAGGAGCATATTTATATTTGCTATGCACTTTGTATTTTTAAAATTATGCTGGAATATTTTATGTGAATTGTAGATGTGTGGAACGCAGGTGACCCAGAGTCAATATTCTGGCAGAAATTTCTAGATATAATAACTATGTCTTGATTACTTGAGTCTGTGAAGGATCAGTTCAGTGTCCAGGTGGTGCTTTCCAGCCATACATGAAGGAAAAGAAAGAAATGGACAATCTACAGGGCCTTGTAAGCTCCAAGAGCAAGAATAACTGATTAAGTTATGTAGCTGTTTCTCTCTAAAACACTTGCACTTCATCAGTTTTAAGTTCTCTAAGCTCTGACAGCATCCAGCTTTTTCAAGTTACCTTTTCATCCTGTCCCCTACTCTTCATCTGTAGGAAGGGAGGAAGGAGTCTAAAAAATCGTGTTCTGACTCTATGCAGAAATCACTGCAGTCGTCACCTCCTCCAAAGGCAGTCTCAGAACACCTATTACAGGAATGATGTCAGACAGCAAACTGGTGGCAAAGATCCATGAATTAACTAAATCTGCACCTCTGCCTAATTAATTTTTTTTTCTTAAAGAAGTAATAACCAGACCTTTGAGTCTTGGCCATTTCAAAGTTGTTTTATGATTATTGGATTCTGGAACAATCTCCCTGTCATCTGGTTTCAAATTACCAGCGGAACCCATTGTTTGGGTGTTTATACAGTTGAACTCCACAATAAAGTCCAGTTCAACAAATCCTTTAGGGATTTGAGTGTAATCTTACAGCCGTAGTGAAATAAGAGGTAAATTGGATGATATTTGAAAACATTGCTTCTTTTAATACAAAACTGTGTTTTTTTATTTTAACTTTCAACAGTTGACCAGACAATAACTAACGAATCAAAACATGTTGAGCAACAAAACCATATTAAAATAGCCTTTACACATTACCTGCGTAGTCATATAGGGATTTGCATATCATTGGGTGATATTTGGTTTAATGTTATGTTTTCTCTTCTTGAAATATCAAGTACATTTTCCATTCATAGAAGAAATAATAGCTAGCTTTCTGTTGATTAACTTCTGATATCAAATATCAGAACAGCTAAAGAGGAATGAAGAGGAAGTTAACAATTCTGTTTAATCTTTGGGTATAAGAACCAGTTTAGTAAAATGAAGTGCCATTAGGTCTTTATGTGCTAAATTTCTATATATGTCCAAATATTTTGTTTAGCTGTTCAATTAATATTTTCCTTCTCTCTTTTACCAATAACTAGAGGCTTAAAATGCTCTCAAAACTGCTTTTGTAAAGGTAAGACTTGAAGCTTCTCTTCATTCCCAAGCCAGAAAGTAGTTGAACAGAAATGAAGTTTAGTCCAAACTCGGACTTTTCTTCAACAGATGACAGTCAGTTTTGTTCATTCAAACTGAATTTTTTTCTAAAGAGAGAGAAAAAAAAGAAACAACCCAAAGTCTGTTGAGACTATCATGCTGCAATTCCCTTACTGCTGCTCCGCCCCTCACTGGTGAAAGGGAGATGTTTCTGTACTTATTGTTCTGGCACTAGCGTTTGTGTTGCCACGCAGGAAACCAGATGTACCTTGGTCCTGAAAACTATGTCTTGGTTTTTTTTTTTTTGGGATGTGGTTTCTGCCAGATCAACTTTCTGATTTGGCTTGCCTGTGTGAGGTTTCATTGCCAGCCTGGGGGAGGGGGCAACCATCATTCTGTGCTAGCTTCAACATTATAATATCTCAAAGTGTACGGTATTGATCTGTGAGCTGCAGTCCAAGCCTGAAACACAGAGCTGTCACCCTCAATATTTGTTTTTACTATTTCTTGCTCATGAATCATTCTGTTTTGAAGTTATGTAAACATTTAAGAATTCAGAAAACAAATTGTCTCAAAACTAAGTCCAGTTTTCTGGCTCAGTTACACCTAAGTGGTAAAGGAACTGTTGAAGTGACAGCCCAAAAGAGATGCAACTAAAACCATGAAAATGACTCTGGAATCAATTAAAAAAAAAAAAAAAAGGAATGAGGTTTTCTGTTTTAATAAAGTCCACAGCCAACTTTTAGAGAGGTATGTTAGTTGCAATACTCATTATTTTTTTATTTCTTTTTTCATTACCTTTCTTAGGCTTAAATCTTAACATTTTAGTGATTCCCTTCAGTTCTTTGGTTTTACAATATGCTGGTAATGAACTAACTAGGTATCTATAGGATGAAAAAAGTGTAATTTCCTTTTTTGATATTCTTTTAAATTATTATTACATTTTAATAATTTTACATTATTAATTAGTATTGAATTTTTAAATCTTTTTAAAGCAACACTATTGGATTTGAAGTCAGCTTATAATGAAAGCATTTTAAAAACTCCAAAAGAAAACAAAAAAATGAAATTGCACATTAATATTCCAGTAAGGTTTTATAGCAAACATACCTAGAAAAAATTATTTGTTATCATGAAAACAAACAGAATGGTAGTAAATATTTTGACATTACAATAGACATTTTTAAGAACTACCTGTTTTATATACTATTAGCAAATTTACGTTAGGTTACGTGTCTTTCCACCTTGATTTCCATTTGCGGGAAGGAGAGAATAAGTGCACACTGATGAGTAACAGATGTTACCCAGGGCTCCCTTCTTGTCTCAGAATAAAGTTTTCCCCATTGATATCACTCAGATATAAGCCTAAAGAAAATAAAATCATCTTTTTCCTCAGTTAAGGGTAAAGACTGCACTTCTATGCCAGCCATAATTCCTAAAGAGGCTGCTGCATGAAGTTTCTTGGTGTTCTAACAAACAAATGCTAGGGAAGATGCCGAAACTGACTTTTCCACAGCATCAATAAGAGAGAAAGTTTTTCATGAGTCGTTCAATAGTACATGGAGGGAGTTGTCTCAAATACATTCTGAAATGCTAAGAACTCATTATTATATTGAAAGACGAATTGTAATACCCACCAAACAAGTGCAATAGTTGGGTTGAGGAGTTATATTAACAATAAATATCCACAGGATTATTTTGCCCATTTTTTTTTTATGCTCACCACTAAATCAGACCATAAATTTATTGTTTTGTGCTTATCCAGAAAGATTTCTAAGTGAGCAAATCCTTTCAGCTTTAGTTCATAATACATAGAAACAAAGATTTTGAACAGTGTTGTGAATTTATACATTTTCTTTTTGAGATTACTTGCCTTATGGTTTCCCTGGATGACTGTAATACATATACATTCCATTTTTCTAATTTTGTCTTTAAGGAAGAGAGCTATTCTCCTTTGAATGCAGTGATACATACATTCTGACATGAATATGAGGTTGTGTTCTGATTTTGTACTGTTAGCAGTTTTGGTTCTAAAGAAAATTTTGGAGCCTGGGAGAATGCTGATGTAATAAGTAAGGAGTTCATAGGATTCTCAGTCTTGGGCAGATTTTGTTATTGATATTGGAGAAATATGTTGTTTTTAAATACTTCATGATGAGTAAGAAGCTTACTTGAAAAAATAAGTTTTGCAGCTGATGATGGTTGGGAAATAGTGCTTCAGTTGTGATAGGCACATTAAAGTGTACAGATTTGGTATGAGTAAGTGAGAGCTGGTGAGAGGACACTGCATGGGAACATCACTGAAGGTAATAAGACTGCTCCACTCTGAGTATTCTCAATGCTACTGGACCCAGGCTGAGCATCAGTTCTTGGATCTAGAAAATGAAAAAAAGGATTTGTGTGGTGTTTTAAGCACCAAAATAGAACAACCATTTCTGTTCTCCCCTCTTGTCCAGGTTTTAAGAGGAAGGGTTTGGATATTGACATTTTCATCAATTTTCCTTTTCTCAAAATAGTCCTTCTCCATGGAAAGAAATTATAAACTTTAGAAAATAAAGAGAAATTATTTGAATTATTTGCTATTATTTGAAAGTATTGTGAAAAGAGATCATTAACTTCGGTCCTTGATTCTGGTATACACCAGGCCAACGATGAGCAGCAAAAATAGTCAAGAGAAAGCAGCTATTCTTTTTTGAAGCCTTCACCAACAGCTGAACAGTTGGTAATGGAGAAAACCAACAGAAAATTACAGAGTTGACATTGACAAAAACTTTACAGGTCCTGTCTCCTTCCATTTGGCTTAATGTATCTCAGATCCTCAACAGCTGGACAACTTGAGTACTTTACAGTTTGACATTGTATAAGGTGCACTCTTTTAATAGACTGTGCTTTCTTTTTTCTTTTTTTTAATGACATCTTGTACTTATAGCATGCACAAAAGTTGAGAAATATTAGTGCGATGTATTTTTTGTCATGGAGAAGAAAGCGTTCTTTTAAGAACTTGTGCCTCTCCAGCAGTTATATATGTGGAAGGGAGAAAACTGAGCCTATTCTAAATTCAGCTATTTTTATAGTTTTTTTAAAACTTATGTTCTGCAGGCATTAACTGAATGGGGCTGAGCATTGTGCAAAAGTCAATTTTTGCCTAACTAGAAAAGATTAATTTGTAACTGAAATGGCTTGGTTTGGAGACAGCCACCTTAGAACTTTTCAAGATTGGCTATGATAAAACCTTTCTCAGTTTTTCCCATGAGGTGCTGTCAACATCTTAATTTGCATGACATTTGTAGCTGCAACTTTTTGTAGTTACAATTTTTCTGGACAGATGATGCCCTGCTAAAATTGCTTGCAACACTGGGAAAAAAAAATCTATGTTGGAATCAAGTGTGTTTCTTTCAGCCCAAATTCCCCATCTGGTAGCAGCATTTCAGTTGGAAGCAACTCAAAGGAACAAGAGCAACATTGTCATTAAAGGCAAACTGCAGCATGGTGGGAGATGTTCAGCTCTCTAAGCTGATATTAGTGGATTCCCGTTAAGCATATTTTTTTTTCCCACCCATGCCAACATTTTCAATTACAGAATTTCTAACTATGAGCAGAATATTTGAAACCATGGCCACTGTCTCTCATGACAGTGATAGAAAAAATACATGCTAGATGGCCATTTGAGGAATCTGGAAAGCTTCTTGTATTGGTTTAGCATAAATAGTAGGAAAAACCAATTGTTAATCCATTTTGGAACTAACAGCTAAGCTGGCCAATCAGGTAAAAGGGGTACACCCTCTGGGACACCGCTTAAAAACAGGAATCTTGGGAGACCCGCCCTCTTTCCGGGACTCCGAACCATGAGGTAACACCGCGGCCGGGCCGGGAGGGGGCCCGGGCCTCTGGGCCCCGGGAGGCCCCGGGAGGCCCCGGGAGCCACGACCGGGCCGGGAGGGGGCCC
>WBMY01010733.1:366381-409418 GCA_013397315.1 Donacobius atricapilla | reverse complement strand
CCCCAAATATTCTGGGAAAATTTGAGTTTCTCTAAAATGAGGCTTTCTGAAAGTTTAAAATAGGAGAGAAAGGTGGTGAATTTAATTTTATAATCTTAATTGAAATACCCAGTTGTCTCCCTTATCATAATATAGAGGTATTCTGTCAAAGTTGGTTTAAAAAAATTATAATTATTTCTGGTGGTGTGGAAGCTATGTAAACTTTCAAGGAAAGGAAGTTGTTCCATCTTTGTGGACAGAATCTATTGTCAGAAGATGCTGCCTCAAAGGATATTTCTGCAGTTGATTGGAGTTTGCGTTACACTGTGACAAAGAAGAGATGAAATCTCAGGATTCAGTAAATAAATCCCTGTGGTAAGTAAGAGAAACAGTCTCTGATTGTCCTGCGTGAGGTGCCTTTCATATGTTATTTTCAGTTGCTGAGAATGTTCTGCCTTGACATTTAAATATAGAAAAGTTGAAAGCTATTAGCCCTGTACTTGAAGGGAAGTAATCTGATTGTAGAAATGAGAATGACACCTAATTGCAGTATACCAAGTGGATCAAATTTCCAAAACGTTTATCTAGATTCCTCATATCAAACACAACCCTTGGTGTTGCTTGATTCTTTTCAGCAAGGTGCAGTTGTGAAACAGTCAGTGTGACCAGACAGTTGATAAAACAATATGGGTAATGACTATTGGTTTATTATTAAGGAGGTAATATAGTTACACATCTACTATGTCCCATTGCAAACTGCATGGTATTTCTATGTTCAAAGGTGAAAATTGGAGACTGAAAGACTTTGGCCAGAGCTGAGTGAAAAATGCAGTCAAAGGTTCTCTCAATCCTGGTGTCCTTTAACATGAAAATTCTTTCTATCGCCTCTATGTCTAAGGCTGAGGCAGAGGACTGACAGGGAGGAGAGTTATGGCAGAATTAAGTAACCTATCTCCTTCATATTCTGCAATAAGTCTTTCTATCACTGCTATTATAGTGCAGAGAGTGATACTATGTGAAGGTGATGCTTTAGTTCTGCTCCTTTAAATGCTTAATCTTGTAGGTTTCTTGTGATTGTAGCAATGTAACTGTAATGTTAAAAAAAATAAATGGTAATAAAGACAAGCCTTGTATAAGCATGTTCATTAGTCTTTATTTTCTTCAGTCAAGTGGAAGTTCAGTGTGTACTTACTGTGTAAAGAAGAAAAATAAACAGAAACAAGTCCCTTGACAGTATTTTTTTTTTTTTTTACTTTGTTCACTTGTTGCCATAGCACTTGAATGCTCGTACTGTGTCCCTTTTTAAATGCAAGCCTGAGGTCCCTTGGAACCTCCCCCAGTGTCCCAGTACTTTGCTGAGCTTTATTCAGGCCAGTGATACCATGAACATTGAACTCTAGTATTTCCCAATGTTTGCATGCTAGTTTTCTCCTCTTCATACCATAGTGCTTGTCCTGTTTGATGCAGTCTCAATGGTTCACAGGGAAGAAAGTGAAGAAAAGGAGACTTAGAAATGGATTCTAAAGTGTGTTCTTCTCATAGCTTGATTTAGACTCTGAGAATGTCAATGCTAAGAGGACAGAGTGTCCGAATTTTGGAAGTACTCAAAATTGAAATGTGTTCAGTTGCAGACTAAAAATTTTGAGTTGATTTCATTTTTTTTTTCTTATTTATTAATGATACAGATGTTACACAGTTTCTAAAAAAAAAAAAATTGCTTAACGGTTTGTGAATTACAGTATTGATGCTGCCTTTATAGTTCCTATTTTTAGGCTGATCCTCTCAGCTCCATGTATTCAGTATCTTGTCTTTATTACAAAATAATTTCTGAAGTCTGAACTCTTATTTCCCCTTGAGTAACAGTGATAGGTGTCTTTTCAAATGTATAAGATGTAGAAGAAGCATCAGTGGTAAAAAGCAATGCTAGTAATATCTTTGTCCATGCCTTCAGCTGCAATCACCCTAGGCATTTCTCATGAGTACACCAAATTTCCATATATTTGACTTGCATTTCTGTACACTTCGGTACAGTACTTGTGGTTATGGCATATGCTGTCTTGTACCAGTATTGTATTGCTATATTTTCACTGCAAAAAACAAAAAAAAAATTACACCATATTAAAAAAATAGGTAACAATCTATTATTAATAGATGAAACTGTTCCAAAATTTAAGTGGATTCTACTTCCAGCATCACAGTTTAGACAAAGACACAAGGCAGAGACTAATGAATGTAGTGTGACTCAGAATCCAGAATAGGGATCTCTGAACAGCTTTTTTGAGCTTAACATCTGAAGAGGGAGAATAACAATTTTAAGTAATTCAGATTTTTTTTTTCCCAAACAATGAAAGGGAAATTTTTATTTTGATTGACATAAATTGTTTCATGTGATGCAAAATGTAAACATTTTATTTGGTCATTTAACTTTTTTTTTTCAGTGCAAAGACAATGAAAACAAATTTCACAAAACTGTGAATGGAAGACATGTGACAGTCTTTTGCCTAGAATGCAAAAGAAAACTTCAGCAAGTAGAGTTTGTATCAGATGCAATCCTTGCATGCAAGATGTTCTGCTTCCCAGGTTTTTAGCACACTTTAAGTCAGGCTGTTTAGCTAGGTGTCACAGCTTCATCCAGAAATAATGAGTTAAGTTTCCTCTGGATCCAAGTGTCCCATCAGTTTAGGATCTTTCTCATCCTGCTTTTCCATCTTACAATGCACAGTTAGTTTTTTGTAGTGATTAGTGGTGGGGACAGCCAACAGAATCTGTAGGTAAGCGGTGCTTGTTATTAAAGGATCTTTCCACTGAAGTCAACAGTAACCTTCAGATCAGGTCTGCTGTGAAGGCTGTTAATCTCATTTTATTCAGTGTTGCACCTCTTCAGAGGGTGAACAGTCCCTGCTTAACACTCTTGGATTATTCATACTTTGCTCTCCCTATTGGTTTTGGTTTGTATTTTCTTGGCTTCCCCTCCCATCCCCACCTTCTGGATACAGCAGCTCCAGGAAGACTTCTGCTCAAGCCATGGTGTTGGAGACCATTTTTTTGGATAGGATTTGTACAATTGGCATCAGTGAAATGACTGTGATAACTTCTAAGTCTTCTTTTTCAAGTGCTTTAAAAGGACTGCATAGCAGCCTAGAAAGTTACTTATGTCTACCAAGAAGAGATAGAATATTGATTTTCTTCCAGAATTTTGGCACATAAGTTTTCAGCTGCTCCACAATTTCCATTTAGAATAACTTTGAAAGAAATGTTTTACAAAAAGAAATAAAACAGATTAGAGGTTTTGACAAAGATTCATGTCTACTTAATTTTGTTGCTTTTGGGGTTTTGTCTTTTCTTTTAAATTTGGTTATTTGGCTTAGTACAACTAAACTTGAGTGTCTGATCTGAGAAAAAAAGACCTTTAACAAATGACTGCCAAATAAACGGATCTTAAATATTCTGTTTACACCATGGTATATTGCCTCACTAATGTAAAATTAACTTTTCCTGTTTTCCTAATTGACGTTGAAAGATATGTGAAAGAAAAAGACAAAGTAAACATTTGACATATGTGCTCAGTATCATGGAAAGTATTGAAAGCATAGAATTTAATTTAGACAGTTTTAAATGATTTTATTATGCACGATGAGAATTGTCCTTGCAATAATTTATTCAAAACTTCTACAACTAACTTTGCAAGTAGATAATTTCATAATTACATTATAGCAATATTCACTGCTAGTTTTTGCCTAAGAAAAAGGAAACTTAAATAATATTTTCAAGTTGATATTTCATACTGAACTTGAGTTTCTGATATTTAATGCTACAGAAAAAAAGAATGGATATAAAATATGAAATGTGCTTCTAAATTATGCTGCAAAGAGGAAAAACTGTAGAAAGCTGAGTATAAGTAGTATTACAGTGTCCCATGATTGTAAAAACAAGAGACAGGATATTTACTGGTACATCTGTGTGGAGCAAGCTGGAATGAAAGTTTCTTTTGTGTAGTTACACAGTCTGCTTTTCTATCTTGGCACATCTCTCACTGAGCAGAAACTGATGTTGTAATTTCTACCACTTCTTGAAAGAAAAGAAAAACTGATTAATCATATGAATTACAATACTTAAAAAGTAATGAAGTTGCATATGCAAGGAACATACTCTACAAGCAGTGTTTCAGGTTGAAGTTAAATTGATTAGATAATTTACCTTTTTTCTTTAGCATCATTTATTTACCACAATGCTTACTGAAAAGAGATGTGTTACAAGTCTTAATGTAGATCTGTGACGGATTTTCCAAATTTTAAAAGGAGGATTCATGCCTGTAAATGTAGTTTATAACAACATACTGTTTTAATAGTCTAAAGGGAACTGGTATGCTTAAGTGTTGGTATTTACTTGAATGACCCAAATTTCTTTTGTTGCGTTTGTAGCAGATTTTTGGACAGTAATAGATTTCTGACAGCAAAACAAGAGTAGTGGGTATTTGGTGAGGGTTTTCTTCTGTTTGATAAGAGGAACTAAAGATCGGTTGTGCGTGCTGGGTTTTTTGTGGGGGTTTTTTTGGTTTGTTTTTTTTTTGTTTGTTTGGTTTGGTTTGGTTTTTTGTTTGTTTTTTTGCTCTTTCTTTTCTTTGGGGTTTTGTTTGTTTGTTTTCTTCTGTTTTGATTAGTTGTTACCATGGGAGATTACGGGGCTAAAGAATGGTTTTATTGTCAAAAAATGAGGTTGTTTTTTTTTTAAAGGAGGAATTGGTTAAAATCTGAATGGACTATATGAAGGAGTAACTTTAATCACTAAAATCTCATTGAAGCAGGGAGATACAAATATATGAGCCAGAGACCAAATGTAGATATTCTTTCATGTCAGTGCAAAGGAATCGTATGGAAAAGAAAAGAAAAAACAAACAGCATAGTTTACCTGGAATTTTCAGTTTAAATGGTAAATGTCATAGAAATTCAATAGAAGGAAAGTTAGTCAATTATCCACTGTGGATCAATGGACAAATGACTGGAAATTATTCAAAAATCAAATTATTTGGTTGAGATATGGAGTCAAGAACATTTGGATGAAGAAAGCAGTGAGACAATAGACAGACTGTCTCAGCAAACAACACTCTGTCAAAGAAAATGGGTACGTCATGCCTGAGGAAGAGTAGGAAAAGTTGGGAGTGCAGTCCTTGATCAAGGTGGTGAGACTATGTAAGGAGGCTCTGACACAAAAAATGAAGGCAAAAACCCCACAATAGTGAAAAAGTAAACTGTTGTTAGCTTCCCATAGGCTGGGTAACTATCACTAAGGCTGATTTTTAAATCCCTTTGAATGTTCTTTCAACTAAGAATATGGGATGCAACTCAAAATGTTATGAGAAGAGGTGCAAGGCAAGATGGCTCAAAATCCTGTTATTTAAAGTATTGTTGAGTAAAGTGGCATTAATAGTCTCACTAATGACAAAAAAGTTTTGAAAAAGTGTAAAAAATTATAAGGCAATCTCTGAGGGTGGAAATATATTTTTACATGTTTTCTTCTTAAATATGTAGGAGCTTATGCATGCTATTTGCAAAAAAAGAATAGATCTTAGATTATCCAAGAAGGTAATGGTATAAAATACCTGAGTATTAACAGGCATTGGAAATCAAAAGACATCATCATATAAAAGCAAGGAAAACAGGAATTTTACAAATTACCATAAAATTGCGGTAAGGCAAAAGAAGAGTCAAGAACCAAACTGCTGCCCTTTCCTACCAAAAAAATGTCTTTGCTGGAGGCCTAAAAAATCCAAAGAGAAGCATTTTCAAGCACACCAGAAAAATAAAGCTGATAGCCAAGTGAGATATAATAGACGTGCCAAGGACAGCAAATCCATAGCAGGTGGATTCTGTGGCTCGAGCTTCCTACGGAGGGACATAACAATGTAGCCACAGTAGCGCTTCTCTTTGTTTTAGAAGTTGGAGGATCTTCTGAAGGAAGAACAGATCCAAAAGAACAGTTTAAAGGCCTTGGCAGATTTGTTCCCCAGCTTTTATTGCTGATCACGTTGTGGGTGATATCCCTGTGGTCACTTGGGGTCAGCTGTCCTAGCTGTGTGCCTCTCCTGACCTGTTGAGCACCCCCATGCTCCTCACCGAGCGAGGCAGGACGAGAACCTAAAAAGGTCTTGCAGTTGTGCAAGTGCTGCTCAGCAGTAGCTGGAATATCTCCATGTTATCAGTGTTGTTTTCGTCACAGATCCAAAGCACAGCCACACACAAGATACTGTGAAGAAAATTAACTCTGTCCCAGCCAAAACCAGCACATGTGGTCAATCAGTTGGCTATATAAATCATTTTATATCATGTATCATAACCAAAATCTGAAAAATCCAGACATTTGAGAGTTTGACAAAACCCTGCCAAGTGTAGTTTTTTGTAATTAAAGTAAGCACTGCTATTTTTGTAACTTTCCAACAATTAATCACGATGGGAACAAAGAACAAAAAGCACATTTCATGTTCCTAATTCTTTAATCTCCTGTGTTTTACAGAAGATTTCTAATGACATTCCTAGTCTGGACTGTTCATTCTGTGCTACTTAAAAATGGATTTTTTCCCTCCCCTAACTTTTCTTCGGTAGCTGCTGTAAAATATCTCCAAAGTCTGAACAGGTCAGGTTCACAGTTGGAGAGGTATCAAAGTTTGTTGTATTCTGCAGCTCAATGTCCTATCTATTCTTTCTTTTTAAAACATTATAAATGGTTTTAAAGGAAATGAATGTTTGTCATTCACAGGGAACCCATCTGGTTTTAAAAAGCATTCATTAGTTTATGTTCCAAATGACATGACACAGGTGTTGCTAGAACTTTGTCCAACATTATACAATAACTGTAACGAACTTTTCCACACATGAATTTCTATAACAAAAAAACCCCAAAAAAGTTTTGTTAAAATTGCTCTAGTCTAAAATTCTTCAGAGTTGTGGTTCAAAACAAGAATGTTGCACCAATGGAAAGCATATTACCACAGTTTATTTAATGATAACATTCAGGAGCAGATGTACTTGTTTACTGTTTGAACAGATTAAATCCTCTCATTCTCCCTCTTTTACATCAGCAGTTGTTTTTGGCAGCCGTTTGCAACTGCTTACAGCTGTTAGAAGTTCCAGTGGATTTTCTTTCTAATAATCACAATGCTGTACTGTACAGTGAATAAGGGAAATCATAAAATCTTGGTAGGGAAGTGGGGATAGGTGTCGTTTGGGTGAGTTTTTTTAAAATATTGTTTCGTTTGGCATACTTAGAAGGCTTTTAGTTAAATCTGAGGATCAGAATGCTTTTTATTTTAATATACAAGAAAACATAACTTTCGTTTTTTGTTATTTATTTGAAGTTACTTGTCTCATTTATGATCACTGTCCAAGAATAGGTGTATTACTTTGAAAAGTAGTAAAGAGAAAATATACTTTTTTGTAATGTCATCTCACTTCAGTGCTTTTGTAACAAGTAGCATACTTTGGATTTTAATGTTGTGCTTTTTGAGTAATTTTGGAGAATGTGTTTAACAATTCATCCTTTAAGCAGAGAGATGATCAGGTTTAACTCAGTAATACCTAAGCATTTCACCTCTGCTTGATCACAACTCAGACTAACATAATTTTTATAACTGCTTTGCAGCTAGAGTTGCCATTGGCATCAGGACAAAATACCTTTTTGCTGTCTTAAGAGATGAAGTCTCATTTCTAAGCACACTTAGAAGAGCCAGCAGAGCACAAACCATTGTGTTTGTGTGCAGAATTCCAGGCCTTGTATCTTGTCTGAGTCCCTCATTGGCTGTGGTTGGCGTAACTGTTGCTGAAACTACAGCTCGGTGCAATGCTTCCCACTTACGTAAGATGGTTACAAGAAGAAAATAAAAACTTGAAATTATATAACTACACTTTCAAGGTAATCAAATTTCTTATTATTCTGTGATTTATTAATAACTATTGTTCTGACAATGAGCAGTCTGTTTACAAGTATGCAAGATGATGTCTTTGACAAATAGTTTTTTGTCCAAGTGTGACAAGCATGAGAATTTCAGAAGCCATAAAAAAAAAGTGGCTTGAATAGGCAAGTGAAATTGGAAAGAGAAAAATTACAAAAGCAAGTTAATCAAAACTGAAGCAGTGAAGTCCTATTTAGCTTAAGCTGTAGGGTATAGTTGTCAATGACACAATAGTATTTGCTAAACAGTTTGTTAACCTGACATTTGCCTGTATTCTTAGGGGGAATGAATTAGTTGAGATACAATCTGACATGCATAGCCCTTGACATTTTAATGCAAGTTTAAGCATTGCATTTCAAGCAGCTCTTGTAATCATTAGTGAGGCACAGAAGGGCGTTGTGCTTTCACTCACTAATTTATTAAGAGAGTGAGATGTTTATTAGAAATATAGCAAAATTTGCCAAATACACCATTTCTTATTCACAATTATTATAAATATGTATTTATGAAGAAAAATTGGATGCTGGCACATGCTTCCATCTACTATTCCAGTTGTGAAATCAGCTGTAATGATAGATTAGGTCTTGCACTAAGAAAACGCACAGAAATGTTGTCTTTAGGGATTAAATATAAGATACCAAGAGATTAATTAATCAGCAGTAATTTTTTGTCTACGGCAAATGAGCTATTTGCAACAGATAATTAAAGGCAGTATTGGATAAGAGAATTTTGAGAGCTACTGAATCACCTGTTGAAGAATCTATTTTCAGCATTGTTCATCTTCATATTGATGTGCTTGCATAACTTAAAAATGTAAATCATGGGGTACTTCTCCCATTAGATCATCTTTATGCTGACATTTTTGTCTTCTCCACTCCCGATTACCAAATTGCAAGACCTTTTGTGCAGGACAGAAACTTTTCTTCCCTGTAGGCTGCTGTCAGAGATTAGATTTTAGTGAGAAACTGATCTTTCTTGACAATAGTTTAGGGTCAGACCACTGCCTAACAGAGTGTGCTAAGGTTGAAGCCCATGGTCTTGATGTGATGTACAAAATAAACTACTGAGTACTTGAACAAAGGCAGTTCTTTACCACTACTAGCCAAAAATTTTTGTAGGATAATATTCCCAGTCCATCTTTGTAACAAATTACACTAGGTAGCTTTCTCTTTTTATGAAAGAATTAGGTCTTCCAGTTTATCATCAGAGAAAAGTGTGTTGGTTAGTGGTGCTGTTTTCTTGAAAAGAAAGTAAGCATAAAAACTCCATGCCACACAGTGACACAGCTGGGGTTTTCTATATACTACAAACAGCTTGAGATTGATTGCACTCAAATTGCTTGGCAAAGTAATGGGCTTCAAATACCAAAGCTCTAAGTGTAAAAATATACCACTTGGATTCATACATGGGTATTTTAAATTTGTATGAGAGCATGGTACATACTTAAAATTCTTAAAACCTTTGTTTAAGTGTGTTAATTTTAAGTAACTCAGCAGTTGATAATATACATTAATGCCAAATGGCAGCATTTTTACTGTTGCATTAACAGAGGCAGCTAACACGATGCATGTTTGCATATCAGTTCAAGCTAGAAACATGCACAGCAGGAGGGGCAGAAAGAGCGGTTTCAGGTGCTCAGCCATGGTGGTAAGGCACAGTCTGGGCCCAGTCCTCAGCACTGGCTGCTGTGACTGCCCCAGTACATAAGAGCCCTCAGCTCAGGCCGAGTTCCAGAGTCAGGATGCAGATTTTAACCTTTGGGACTGCAAGAACTGTCTGGGATCTTGCTGAGGCTGAGGGAGAAAGATAGTGTCCTTGCCTGCAGAATGGGTGATGTGTTTGGGTATTTGTGCCATCAAATAAAGGACTGCAGAAGGATGTCAGCAGATGTCCAGCAGATTGCACAACATCAGAGGTGGCAAAAGTGAGTAACTAAGTTTTATCTGTCACTTTGCAGCCTGAAGCCACAACTGTATGAAAAAAGAGAGGCGGGCAGAGTCTGTGGCTGTTGGTCCAGAAATTGAGTCTCCCATGGTGGTGAAGACTGCAAACTGATGACTTCTGACACCAGGATAGGGGCCCCCTCTTTGCCTGCAGATGGGCAGCTACATGACAATCAGTGCCTGGTAGCATGCAGTAGGCTGAAAGCTCTGTTCAATGAGATGTGAGCCAGATGTGCCTACATAAGCCAGGAGCATTGGGAGGAAGCTGAGTGAGAGTATGAGTTTACACAAAGTAGTACATAAGCCAGCAAGGTGCCCTTGCAAGCAATGAAAGCCAAGAGTATCCTGGGCTATGTTAGTCAGACAGTCACCAGCAGGTTGATGGAGATGATGAGAACACACCTGAAGAGCTGAGTCCTGTTCTGAGTTCCTCAGTAATAGATAGACATGGACATGTTGGAACAAGCCCAGGAGATGTTTGAGAAGAAAAATAAGGACTTGTGGACAAGTCATTATTTCCTTTAAGTAGAGACTGAGAGGGCAGGATTTACTTAGACTTGAGAAGTTCCAGGGAAGATTTTATTAACATTTAAAAAGTATTTAGTCGGGTGCAGGGTAATACTTTTTTCTGTCCTGGAGACCTATTGCAAGTAAAGTTTAAATAAATCCTTTTTCATCAGTATATGAGACTTGCCTACTGCCAAAAATAGCAGAAAGTTTCTTAGGCTGTCTCTTCTTCAATGGCAGAAATCCAATGAAATGTGTTGTGAAATTCTAGTTGTAGGTCTCCTCGTCACCTGGCTGGAGCACACAGGAAGCCCTTTCAGATGTCTTTGTTACAGAAGCCAGGATTGGATGGATCTATTCTACTGTTGCCCAGTAGCCAGACCCAGCAGCTGAGAAAGGTTCCTTTGATAATTAATACCAGCCTTTCAAGGGTTTTGGAAAAACATGACACTATATGTATGACAGAAACAAGGAGCTGGTTAGTAATGATTGAGTGGTTTATAGAGGAGAGGCACTATAGATTTAATAACATAAGAAAGTCAGCAGAAATAAAATGGTGTATGAGATCTCTGTGAACTAAAATTCAGCACAAAAACTGGGACAGCATTGCTTTAATGTTGTATAAGCAGAGGTGTGGAATGAGGTGTTTTTGCTGAAGGAAGGCTAGGTATATAATATCAGCTTTCTACAACCCTTTGGCAGACTCTCTAGGTGTCACAAGCCTGAATGTTCTCGGTGCAGCTAGTAAAGGAACACATGGTTTAGTTGAAAACAGAGCACAGATCCTGGTCCAAATAATTAACTGTCAAATAATTGTGTAATTACCCTCACATGCAAGCTACATTTCAGAATGGTCCCAGAAATCATGCATCATGTTTAATGCATAAACCAAGGGAAGATAATAGATATCAAAATTAACTGGTGTTGTTGGTAAATGGTCATCATATCTCTTCCTGCAAATGAGGCAAAGAGGTAAGAAAATAAGTTCCAGCAAATGAAATGTTAAACTGCAATAAAGACGTGAAAAAGATTCTGAGTGACTGAGTTGAAATAAACCTTTTTTCAGACACATCAGATTCAGGAAGTCTGTCAGAGAATTGGTGGGCTGAGAGATGATCAAAGAGTGTTCAAGAAAGATAAGGTCATCGCTGAAAAACTAAATTAATGATTTGAATCATTTTTTTTTCTATAGAGACTGTCAGGAGGGTTTCTGTACTGGAAACATTATTTACAGGAGAGGAGTCGGAGAAACAGTTGCAAACTAGGTTGTTAACTGAAGAGGGGCAGAAAAAATGGATAAACTGAAAAGTTACGAGGAACTCAAGGCTAAAATAGGTGAATTATAACAATTATTTTTTAACTCCTCACTGTCAGATATTGTCAGTAACTGAGGAGGGTTGAACATCAAATGAAACACTATTTCTTTAGTAGCATTCCTTGGTCATCCAAGGAAACTACGGATCTGGAAGCCTGATACCTGTGCAAAGCTCATTAATGGTAAAGAAATGAAATGAAGAATAGATCTGGTAGAAGAATACATTTCTTTGTTCCAATTTCAGAACTGGAAGTATCAAGTGAATTTAGTATGAGGCGGATCTAAAACCAGCAAAGGAAGGATCTCTTTCCCTACAACACGTAAATGACATGAGAAAATCCCAATTAAGTGATGTTATAGATATTGAAAGGTAGCTTGGATTAAGGTGAGACTGAGTTCATGGAAATCCTTTGCGGTTTACCAGATGTGTAGAAACTACCTATAGCTCAGCAAATCCCTCAGGAAATATTATGTATGCTTACCTTCACCTTAATATTAGCATGCTGGTTTGGATGCTGTAGGGGGCAGACTGCCAAGCTGGATAGATTTTTTGGTTCTGACATGGTCCAGAGATTCTAATGCACTTGAGATGTCCATTGAATATATTTACTAGTGTCTCTGTTGTTCAGCATTCTTGTAGGCAATCTAAAAAATCAGAAAACTGTGTAATAGCAGCATTTTTTGGTAATGCAAAATTTAAGATAATTTGTTCTATTAGCAGCTTATGATAGTACATGAAAAATACTATATGAAAATTAGTATTGCTAGAAGCAAAGTAATACATGCAAGAAGAAAGAAAGATTTATGCATGCATACTGATGGTCTAGTCTTAGACTCATTTCTCTTCAGAGTAGAGAACTTATAACATCCTCCACAGTTTTCAGACAAAAAGTTGACTTATCATCATACTGAATTTTATAAATTAAAAGATGTTGACTGCTTGCAATTTCCTAAAATGAAAAATTAGGACACTTTCAATTAAATAATTATGAGTTCCAGGTTTAATAGGAAAAAGAAAACAAACAAAGAACAACACTTCCAGAGCCAGTTATTTTGTTGGGTTATTTTTTCTTTTTAAGAAGCAAATTTCCTCACATTGGGACAAGTGTTTGTAGTGATGAATAACATAATGGGTTCAAAAAGGGACTAGAGCTATACTACAGAAAAGGGCAACTGGTAGACATTAAACACTATGACTCAGATTCATGGTGTAGCTCAGGAAGTCTTTAGACTGATTAGTCAGAGGAAGTGATTGTATTGTATTAGAGAGTTTAGTGTCTAAGTGCTCTGTTTCTTATAGTCCTTCATAAGCATTTTCTTCTGACCTCTGTTGGAAATTCCTAATGATTCCATTTGTTGGAATATAGTCATGGACAAATGCCTTGTTAAGGAAAAGTTTTCTTTAGTCAAAATCTGAGTATCTTTCATTTAGAATCCCAAATTATGATTATTACTTCAGTCTTGGAAATGGTAAATAAAAGTTGTCCATAAAACCTGAACAAAATTTGACCTTGTTCCCTCATGGGGGACTTGGATTATTCAAGTTGTAGCAGCCCAGTGGGCGGATTAAAGAATTAATATTTTCCTGGAAGACCCCGCTTTGGAACTTTGCTCTGCTGTAGAACTGCAGTGTGTGCACAGCTAGGGCAGGCCATCAGCTGATGTGTGGAAGAGGGGCTAATCTTCACAGGAGCTATATGTGAAGTACTGTGATAATTTTATGTGGCATAGGGGTAGATGGTTGCTGAGGATTGTGCTCACTGGGACCATTTTCAAGTCTGATTCAATAATACTTGGAGGACAGGGTCCACGTTGGAGTCTTGACTAAAAATGTACTGTCCTGGGAACAGTGTCTTACAAACAGGTGCAAGATAGTGGAGGTAGATCAAAAGAGTAAGTGTGCTCTGGAAAAAACTCTGTGATGTCTCACTGGGAGAGTCATATTAAAAATATTGTAAATCTAAACCTATTTAAACTTCTTTAAATTAAGATTCTTACTGTTTTGGGTTTTTTTTCTGATTAATGACAGATGTTACTAAAGTATTCTTAATTTCTTCCTTATTCTCTTTCCAAGGAGTAAGAACAACTTAGTTGGACAGTTTTCAAGTTGATTCTAAATGTTTCTAGGAAGAAATGAATTATTTCATCACAGATGTTTATAGGAGGAGAAATAATTTAGAGTAGTTAATTTTGCCAGTGTAAAATTTTCACTTCAGATTCATTTTGATAAAATTATTCAATTTTGAATTTTCTAGTCTCAGTGTCATTTGGCTGTACATACTTGAGCAGGTGCAATATTTCATGCAGGACATAGCTGCATTTCAATAATTATGTGAACTTAATTGTTTACTGTTTTAAAATGAAATAGTGAAACATTTAAAGACAAAGCTTAAAAATAATATAAACAGAAGACAACATTTTACCAGATTAGCCTTACCAAATAGATGAACTGAACTGCACTGCTGACAGATAGATCCTTTCAAAAATAGGGTCTATTCTAAAATGAATACCTCTGATTTTATTTTGTTAATTTACATTTTAATTCTGTAAAACCTCCATTCCAAGGAGTGAGATTTTTTTCCCTTGTCAGTGTCTGTAGACTAAATTTGTTTTTAAAATAATCAAAGGTATGACTGCTGATTGTCAACTGGGTCATTTGTGGTCAAGCTGTGTCTGTGATTAATACTTTTAATTTTCTGTGGGTACTTGCTTTTTTTGATACATGTGATTTCACCTGCATCTTTCCCCCCTCCACCCCCAAAATATTTATTTTTTTCTTTTTGAAGAGTTAGTCAGATTGCCATGCTGCTTATTGCCATGGTGCTGTTGTTCTATCAGACTGTGCAAGGCACTACTTTAGATTTATTTCTTCTTTATCTCTGGAATATCAAAGTTCAGTGTTTGGTATTCCATTGCTTTAAACTACAACCCATGTATGTTTGCTAGCTGTATAAATCTCTTGGATCCTGTTTTAAAGGAAGGCAGTGATGGTATGAAAAAATATGTTTCCTTGCTCACAAGTAAATATTATGCAAAAAAGTCTTTAGGCATGTGTTTTTGCTAAAATTCTCCTTTTGGAAAGATTCGTCAATTTCCCCTTGACTTATTGCCACCTTCTTCAGGCTTCTTTTGAAGTTTTGTCTCCACACATGTTCTCTCTCTTTTCACCAGGGGCTTGAGTAGTTCTCTGGTCATGTGCTTTTGTCCTATTTGCAGCCCGACATTTCTCATTCAGGACCTCTTCCTTGCTTCCTCTGGGGTTTTTATTATAATCTTTTGTTTACACCATGTCTTTTTCATAGCATTTTATTCTGTTTGTCTCCAGCTGTGTCCTTTAGTTACTTGTAGTCAGGTGTAGAATTGAGTCAGAGCTCAGTGACTGTAGTGTTATGATCTGAGTAGGAGGTAGCGATATCACCTGTTCCTGGAGATAACTTGGCAGAAACCCAGAGTGCTGATTCATACACAGGCAAGATATAATTGATGGCTGCTCCTGGCAGAGTCCTTCCCAGTGAACTGATGTACTTGTAGATAGAGTGGAGCAGAATGCTGGACACGCTGAGGTTTAGGGTTTCCCTCTTGGTAGTAAAAATCACAGTATCACAGAATTGTTAGGGTTGGATTGGACCTCTGAAGAGCATCTAGTCCAAGCCCCCTGCCAAAGCACAGTTACCTAAAGCAGGTTACACAGGAATGCATCTAGGTAGGTTTTAAATGTCTCTGGAGAGGGAGATTCCATGACCTCCCTGAGCAGCCTGTTTTAGTGCTCTGTCACTTTCAACGTAAAGAAGTTCTTCCTCAATACTGAGGAGAAACTTCTTGTGTTTAGAGACATTTTTCCTCGTCTTGACACCACTGAAAAGAGTCTGGCACCATCCCCTTGACACCTGCCTGTGAGATAAGTGAGTTGATAGTATCACATAGGCAGTGCAAGACAGCAGTTGTTCAGTACCTCCAGAAACTCCAGGAAACAAGAGCTGCTGCTTTCCTGGGAGCAGAAGATTTACAGTCTCTTTCCTCGGTGTGAGGCAGAGTGAGTGCCAGCTGGTGTTTCGGGTGCAGCTGTTTGCCTAAACCAGCAGTGGTATGACCATGTTCAGCAACAGAAAATGGCTGTGTGGCCTGACCTCTCACTCACAGCACTGAGGTATGAGGCAACACGTGTTCATGGCAAAGAATAAATAATGCTCTTATTCGTTCCAATGTTCTGCACATTTGGCTTAGCATCTGAACATTCTTTCAGTGTACCACCCTGTAATAAAAATGCCCCAATTAAAATTTAACACTTGAGGATACAGGAAAATTAATGGTTTCTTTCTCCCTCTAGGTGCTCATTAACAGTATTTTGCTGCGCTTCTTGTAGACCTTTTTCAAGAACAGTTCTCTAGCAGCCCATCTGCTTTATTTAGTTGATTTTGAGCTAATGTGTGCCATGATCAGCTACAAAGACAGGAGGGGAAGAAGATCTCTTATTTTTGTTTCCATGCCCTTGATGCTTCAACTGGGGTCAAAGAGTGTCTATGAAGGAGCCACAGAGCTTGCCTAGTAGATTTCTAGACTTTTGGATAGGGCAGGCAGAGATATGAAGAGGTAATCCTTGCAGAAACCACAGTGTAGGCAGAGAGTGGTAGCGTCTTTGGAAAAACAAATACTAAACAAAGTTCTCAGAAGTGATAAAGACTTTCCTCAGGGACCAGGTGAAAACAGTTGCTACCCAGGAAATTGTTTCACCTTGCTGAGAACAAGATTCAAAGGAGAAGGTGTGTAGAGGCAGTGGGAAAGGAGAGGTGCTTATGAATGCTGAGCTTGTCTCATCTAGCCCCTGCAGTTTTCAGCATTTCAAAAGTTCAAAAGCCTTTTGATGATGATCGCTCTAAGAGGTACAAACTGACCCCTGTTGAATTCTGAATCCCATTCCAAGTACACATTCCCTTAACTCAAAATTTCTGAGCCCATTTGGTTGTATGATCACCTATTTTTAGACTAGGAGAGGAGAAGTGAATTGCCTGCAGCATGGACACTATTTTAGGGCCTGGGTACACATATGCAGTTTGTGCTGCAGTCTTTGTAGCTGATGACTTTCCTTTGCTCTAAATGTTCTTATTATAAAGACTCTTCATAGCTGAGGTCTGGGGACACATGGAATATTTTGGGGGAAATCTACTTTTTAAGGAAAGAAGTTATTCTGCATGTACAAATGCTTCAACACAATGCCTGTAATGATATTTGTTGGCCTAATCATGACAACACTGATGTAATGCAATTTCTCACTGCTTTAATAATTCTTCAGATTCATACTTCTCTAATTAATGGACGACCTAGTGCTGATGATCCATCACGTGAATTACTGGAGTTCACCTCTGCTCGCTTTATTCGCCTGAGATTCCAGAGGATACGGACACTAAATGCTGACTTAATGATGTTTGCACACAAAGATCCAGCTGAAATTGATCCCATTGTTACGAGGAGGGTAAGTCCTGGCAAGGCAGTAGAAAGGCATGTGTAGAAATTCTCTTACAATTGTAAGTGCTGTACCTCCCTTTGTTTGCCAGAGGAAATTTTGGGAGATGATGGTTACCTCTTATCTTTCAAAATCCTGGTGTTGGTGAATTTCCTGTGCACTCAATTTTGTTATCTTCTCTAGAACAGAATTAACAATTTAACCTTTTCTGCTTAATAGTGTTATTAGCATAAACACCCAGCTCCTTTGGCTTCAAACATTCGGATGTAGGTATTTGGCAAGTGTTTGCCACTAGTATGTCTTGCCTCTTCTACTCAATTCTTTGCTACATTTAAAATGGCTTGAGCATTCCCTTTGAGCAGAATTTCTAATTGTACTATAATTAATAGCAGGGCCTGAATGCAACACTTCTGGCATTTTCATATGATTGAGGGTAGCAGTAAACATTTTGAGTTTTGCTTTAGCTTAAAAGAATGAAAACAACATTTAAACTCTCACCATACCCTGGTCTTCTCCACTGTGCCTGGTGCGTGTACACCCCTGTCTCTTCTTTTTGCAATATTTACTTCCTTTCTAAGCCGTATCTCCCTGTTGTCCTGCTGATCAAATGTTGTGTGTAATTCTTGTTTTCCTCTGTTTTTTCTACTAAGAATTCTCAAAAACTGGTTTGGGGGATATATAATTTTCCTTTTTTTTTTTTTTTTCTCACTTTCTCTTCCAGTTGGTCATCATATTACAGTGGCAACCTAAATTTTCCAAAACAAAAATAAGTCCTGTTATGAAGGAGGGTGTATCATTATTCTTGACTTAATATCATTTGTCTGTGATGGATAAGTGCTAAGAAAATTTGCTTCTGTTCCCCATGTGTGGTTTCCATTTCCTTGTCTAAATAGAGAGTGCTGGATACTTCTGAAAGTTTGGAACGAGCTGTTTTGTTTTGAATTGCAAACCCAGAATCCCTTCCAGTTGGGTGCAGTTACTGCAACCTCAATAATCATGAATGTTGTGTTTATGTAAAAATGGACATTTAATAATTTGATTCTAAGCAAATAGAAATACAAAGTTGAATTAGCACTTGAAAAATTACTCTAAACTCACAAAAACTGACAGGAGGACAATACACTGATTTCTCAAACCAACAAAGAACTGTAACTTCTGTGTGGCATCTCTCCATGAGGCTGTCCTCAAAGGATCAAGGAGCAACTTAAACTTGCCACCCTTGTCAGGAAACAAAGGGTAGCCACAAATTATACACTTCCTTTGTGCTGGAAGGTTAATTAGGAGTGACAAGAGTTCTCACTTTGTTTGATATATTTATTCATGATCTGATAAAGAGGTTGAACACAGTAATAACAAAATTTGAAAACAGCATACATTTGGTTTGATTAGCCAGCTGTGAGAATGTTGCAGGACCCTTGCTGAAACAGAAGACAATGAATGAGATTCACTTTTCACAGGCTTTGTAATATAAGATTGTAAATATCTTTCCATCCTTCTTTCTGCTTAGGGCTCCTAATCCCGACCAAAGAAAAAAGGAGAAATGGTCAAATGTCAGAAAAACAGGTCAAAAGTACTTAGATTTCAGTAATAAAGACTGTTTCATGATCATTCAAAAAACCAATAATGAAAAACAGTTCTTTCCACAGTTCAGTGAATGCCCAAATTAGACCCAGCTAAGGTGAACAAAGGTGTTTCATAGGTTTTTTCCTAGCTTTCCTCCTTTTCCCATCATCATGCTTTTTCCTTTTCATATTTTCTGAAGAGAATAAATTCTATAGCATTTGACTTTTCATTATCCAGTGCCCATATAGCCTTTTCCTAGTCTCATGTTTTTGTATGCTGTGTATAAATTGACATGGCTTTTGTGACTTCAAACAAATGGAACTGTGCCAATTTACACCCTTTCTTTCACTCAGCCTGAATCTGTTGATCAAGACACGGCTTGGATTACACTGCCTGCTGTATTTGTAGTAGATCAAAAAAAAAATAAAACAGGACCTGACAGTTTTGTCACAAGAAATGAGTTCTGTGGTTTGGCACCTGCGTTTTAGAATCCACTTAGCAATTCAATTTCTGTTTTGTCTTACAGTATTACTATTCCATAAAAGACATCTCCGTTGGAGGCATGTGTATATGTTCAGGCCATGCAAAGGCTTGTCCACTGGATCCAGTGACCAACGTATGTATTTTTTTTTTAATGTGCCTTATTTATAGAATGGAACATGAGAAAAAAAACCCCGATATTGCTATTCTTCAGAGTTCTGTGAATTTATGTCTGTTTTTCACCTAGAAGAATAGTCAGAAGCAGTGCCAGAAGGAAACAGCGCTAGCAGCCAGAATAATAAACATTCATACAGTGTCAGCAGAGGCTTTCCTGAAATGAAAGAATAGGTTTCAGTTAATTCATATTGGAAGTTTCCTAGGAAAAACAGAAATCTAGGTTACACTATGTAGCTGTAGAAATGAACTAACAGTCTGTCTCTTTTTTCCTTCTTGATAATAATCAAGATGTTTCCTAAATTACTGTCAAATATTTAATTGATATTTGCAAACACATGATGTTTGCAAACAACTCTAGACTGGTGCATTGTCTATGTAGGAAGTATCAATTGAATGATATGAAATTAATCTAGAAAGTCATGACCTGTTCATAATATCTTTCAAATTGTAACTCCCTTTTTTTTTTTTTTTGCATATAACCAATACAATCAAAATGCAACAAATACAATTAATATAGAAATATAATTTGTTACTGATTGTCCAATTCTATGTCCATTATCCCTAATACTGAATTCCCTGTTCACTAATATTACATGCCACAGTACAGGATCTCTGCATGTACTATTCACTTAAGTAGGAGCTTTATAGGATTTAACTGAAAATCTTATTTGTATGTGACATTAAGCCCTCATGTAAGAAATCATTTAAAGAAATGACTAAATCTTATAGAGAATACATGTAGAGTTCTAAGCAATTTCTATGGATCCTTGTAATAATTGGGCAAACTCCTTGGTTTAACCCTTCTGAGAATTTTCTGTAATGATATGTACAGCAAGTGTTGAACTACTGTTTCAGATGCCCTTAGTGATGAAACTGCAGCATTGTCTCTGTGCCATCTGTTAGAATCAGGTCTGCCTTGGAGAATAAGTGCTGCTACTGAGATTAATACATATTTCAGATAATTTAGCTACTAGATAAAATAAGGCCATTTTGAAAAATATGATGTCCTATTTTGCAGGATGTCAAATGCATATTTGTTGTCTGACCAGTATACAAAATAGTGTAAGTGAGACAGCTCAAGCCAGGGATGTTCTTTAGACTTAGCCATGCCAAAATAGGCTTATAAACATTATAACTGTACTTGTTAGCAGAAAGACTCTTTCCCTTAGCATTACAAGGATAAACTTGCTGGAACTTACTGCCATGCTTTTCTGAAGCAGTCCTTGAGTCCTTGTTTTGAAAGATTTATGCTTTGTCCTGTGAGCCATGGAGTTTCTCTGGCTTTCTGGTTTGACCTTATATAGTCTCACAACGACCAAAGAGAATCCCCTTCACTAAATAACTATCAGGAAGGCAATTTTTACTTCTTAGTTTTCCAAACTGCAGGGTTTTTTAACCTTTTCAAGCTGCCTCTGTGGCTCAGGAAGTCTGAGTGTTCCTTATAGTAATATTTTCATGCTGTGGGACTAAGATGGTCTTGTGGGGAACTGTAAGGTGACTGAAAGGCTGGACTTGTGCTCATCTGTTATTACTTTAAACACTCCTACTATCCCTCCCATAGAATTAGTTACACAGTTGGAAGGTTACAAGATAAGTTGACTTATCCAGTCAAAGGATAATACCAAAGTATAAAAAAAAGGCATTTTGTATTGGATCAGCCAACAGAATTTATTTCATTATGCAGTAGCAGAATTGCTGCATTGAAGGGAAAGGTGGAGAATGGTTCACTCCTTCAGGGGTCAGATCTGTTTTCTTGTATCCAAGAGCTACCCGTGCTATGGCTTATTTGTTCTGTTGGGTAATTTTCCCATCCTCCTTTCTTTATCCAGTTCAGATTAAATTCTCCCGTGTTCTTAGATTCTCCTTAGTCTATTTGGCCAATTGCTTTGTGGTCTATCTCCCATTGCTTTGTGGCTGTTTTCTTCAAATAGAGCTATAGAATTTAAGTACACTTGGTGAATGCAGGATACATAAATGAACAAACAAAGGAATTACAGCATAGAGCTATTCTTAATGTTTTAATAATTTGAACTGGAGCGCATATGGACAGACTCTTCAAATCATCACGTTGTGTAAATATTTGTTCTTCTTTTAAATTAGAAATCCGTCTGTCAGTGTGAGCACAACACATGTGGAGAGACGTGTGATCAATGTTGTCCTGGTTTCCATCAAAAGCCATGGCATGCTGGCACACTCCTGCATAAGCATGAATGTGAACGTAAGTTGGAAGCAGTGCAAAAGAGAAAACTTATTGCAACTGCTACTGAAAACTGAAATTGGGTCCTATGTGATTTTGCAGTTAATTTGGTTTCTGACCACATTGGTTTATTAATAACATCGAAAGTGATGTTATTCACTTAATTAGACTGACTCAAAAGACTTAAGAGAAAAATTAGTTGTGGAGTTGTGGTTTTATTGAATTGAGTATTTTATTGTAACATGCTGATATTTGGGGAATGCTATATTAAAAAAATTGTCTTGTGTAGTTTTTATAATCATGATGGTTTTGTTTTGATAAAACAACAGGGCTATATCCTGGTAAGTGAAAAAATCTCTTCACAAGCTTTTCATTATATGAAGCTTTACTGGTGTGATTTCTGTATAAATGGCACTTTTATATGTTATAATGTTCATCGTTGCTGAAACAAAATATTTTTGTGTGATTAAAATGCAGGTTGAGTGTCTGATTTTTGTAACAGAAAATACAACCTATCTAGTTTTCCAACACAGAATGAAAACATATCTTGAAATATTAACTTTCCACAGGGTGGGAATTTAATTTTCAGATTTATTGTAGTAAGAGTACTTATAACTGAACTTTAACACTTTACTTCCAAAGGTCACATACCACTTATATTTCTGAACATATTAAAATCTAATGCTCCATCGCACTAAGTGTTTATTCATTTGTAGGATTTCAGCTATAATTTTATCATGAGTGATTAAAAATAAATAAAAAGGAACAGATATGCCCATATTTAGATTAGCCATTGCTTATTTGAGTCCTGTAAACTTTGGTGACAGAGGTTTTTGTTTTAGTTGGGACTGTCTGCGCTGGGAACATCTTATGGAGTGAAAGCAGGGAACATTTAATTTCATGTTTAACATTTAAGAGACACTTACACTCTGTTCAGCTCTCAGTGGACTGTTGTACTGTCTTGGTGGAAACAGTTCCCTGGGAGCTGGTTTGGATGTAAGGGGAACACCTCCCCACAATGTTGACAAGCTTTGAATTCCTCTTTATGATGAAATGAATGTTTTAATACTACAGGGAAAGGAACAGTGAGCTACCTCATTTTCACTGCAACAGATTATTAGATTATCTTTCCTGTATTTAAACCTGAAGTCTAGAGTTCAATATAAATTTCAAAAGAAGATTTAAGACTGGGAACCCTTTTATTCTCCCCTAGTTCTTATATGCATTTGTGCAAACTAGATGTTTTTAGGATGTCTTTCAGCTTTTATTTGAATTACTTTAATTTACTCACACCATCATGCTCGTTGTGTGTTTTCCTTACAACTCCTCTTGTATTTTAATTTAGATGACCCTTTCAGGAACCATATGTGTATGCAACCACCAAAAGGTTTCTCAGCTATCAATTTAAACAGGAAAAAATATCAAGCAAACTAAAACATACTGGGAACATCATAATTAGACTGTGTCTGTCAAGTTCTATACTCCCCTAAATATTGAGGAGAAAAAATACAACATAGAGAATTTCAGGCTCTGTTTATAATGGGATCACACTGCCTTTCACAAATGAAGTAATTACTGAATGTTTGGAAGTGCTTTTACAATATACGCAGAACCAATGACAAAATATTAAATGGCTCTTTTTAATACCTCAGTAACAGTGGGGTATCCCCAGTGGGAAAGTATTTGTGAACGCTTTCCTTCTCTTTTAGCGTGCAACTGTCACGGGAAAACTGAGGAGTGCTACTACGATCAGGATGTGGCAGACAGAAATCAGAGTTTGAATGTCCACGGGGTGTACCTTGGGGGCGGAGTGTGTGTGAATTGCTCAGGCTACACCAGTGGCATAAACTGCGAGACCTGCCTGGACGGCTACTTCAGGCCAAAAGGGGTAAGCGCCTGCTTCCGCGTCCCTCCGCCGCAAAGCTCGGTGCTCAAACCATCACTTCAGCAGGGCAGCAACTCACGTTACTAAAAAGAGTTTGGATTGACATTTTATGAATGTTATATTCCAAATCTGACAGTGCAGCAGTTGCTTTTCAAAGCTGGAAATGTATAAAGCTAACTCAGAGAAATAGGAAAGTGAATTGTGTTGATATGAAGGAATGCACTTGAGGTCAAGGGCCTCCAGCTAGTATTTCAATTTAATTTAAAAGAGGATATGGTCCTGTAAACAGAAGTTTTGCCTTGGTAATGAGTTTCAAGTTTTGTTATCAAAGTTCAAAGAAATATTACTATATTTGATATTGATGAAAGAGAGACTGTAATTCCTATTTTTTAAATGCAATGTAGAATTAATAACCACTGAAATTCCATAGTGTTTCATGAATGTCCTTAAATTTCAGTGCAGTGGAAATTGCTTTTTGTATTCCATCATATTAGACTGTATTTTCATCTAAGTGGAGCTACCAAAAGATGAATGTTATATTAGGTTGTGTTGTCAATATAGGTCATTCCCGTGCTTTAGACAGCTACACTATTCGTGTGTGCTTGAATTGCCTATATTTGATCTGTACATTTTCAGTTGGGTAAATAATGGTCTTTAGTGTGATTGGTGTTCAATCCTCAAAGAGAAAACATCAGCAAATAGCAGTAATTACGTTTTCCCTGATAGACTAGATTTAGCCTTACAACTTGAGAAAAAGAGTACTGTGAAATGATTTCTTCAGTAGCAGGGCACTTACTTGATTTTTTCCTCTGTTTTAAGTTATCATCCAGCTAAAAGGGATCTGATATATATGCGTTTGTTTGTATAGTATATCCATAGTATGTGTATGTATCTAGTTCTTGCAGAATTTCTAGTTTATATTCCTAGTGTGATACTAGACCAAGGTTTAAGTTTGGTTGAGGTAACCTCTCAAGAACAAAAGGAAATTGTTCCATTGTTTAGTGTTCACTTTTCTTACTTTTTTGTTCTCTTACTGACTAACTAACATTAGTTAGTATTTTGAATCATGTTGACCAGAACAACTGATCTTATCAATATTACTTTAGTTAGTAAATGCTTGAAATCTACTTCATAGCATTTATTGATTTTAATTATATAAGATTCTATTACAATCTCTACACCTAGTATTTTTTTAGTTGAAGACATATTTGCATCTATGTCACTACATATTTCTAAATAAAAATCCCAAATGTAACTTCAGTAGAATAGCAGAACCTAGAATAATTTATGTTGGAAAGGACCTCTAAGATCAAGTCCAACCCTTAACCTAACACTGGCAAGTCCACCACTAAACAATGTCCTTGAGTGCCACATCTACAGATCCTTTAAATGCCTTCAGGGATGGTGACTCCACCACTTTCTGGGACAGTCCATTCCAATGTTAGACAAGCCTTTCTGTGAAGCCTATTTTTCATAATATCCAATCTCTGGTGCAATTTGAGGCCTTTTCTGCTTGTCATAGTCTGCATGGACTAAGTTTATCAGCTGTCTCATTTTTGTTGAAGTGTAAGCCACCTACACAGAAGTTGTTCTCTCCTACTTTATATTTAAGATGTAAATAAAAGTTTCAAATTATTGAAGGTAAGTTTTTTTTTCTTCTAACAACTTTATTTTTTAGGTATTGCCAGATAACCCAGATCCATGCCAGCCATGTTCCTGTGATCCAAATGGGTCTTTAAATGATACTTGTGTCAAGGATGAGAAACACATGGAAGGAGGTAAGATCCCTCAAATATAGGGATGTTAAAAATGAAGTTCAGTAATGGTCAAAGAAATACTGAATTGCATTTTTGGTATCTTAAACAAGAAAAAACCTAAAAAGTTTGATTTTGGTTTGTTGTGGTTCTTTTTTTAATTTTACCCATACAAACAGTAATCTAGCTATATTGGTTTTTTTTTTTTTTAATTTTTTTTTTTTTTTTTAGTAACTCATATTCCCAATTTGTTGAGCCTTCTTTCAGATTCATGTCTGGGAAACTTCTGTATGTTTGGAAGAATATTCCCAGCGGAAAATATTGAGGAATTTTGGCATTAAAGAGCTTCCTTCTTTTACCACAGAGATTAAAACTCATGCAACAGTGATATTATAATATCTTTTTCTATCTAGGCATATTTCCATTTGAAAACTAAAAATAATTCTTGAAAGGTATTTATTTGCTTTCTGTGTTATTCATGTAGGATTACAAGATGCTTACCATAGCCCCGTAAAAGCTGTCTTCACATAGTCACTGAATTGTTCACTGGGCTTTGGAAACAATGAATTGCCCTATTTTTTTGGTTCTTTCATTGTAAAACATCTAAAAATACTGTAGGAAGATAACAAAACTCAAGGTCGGTTCTTAAATTTATATATTGGGCTAATTACAATCTATGTAGCAATTCTTTAAAATAGAGATCAGTAGAACAAAAAAGCAACATAGCAGAGATGCAAAAACAGGGCCCATAATCTACTGTAATAACCACATCCTGATTGCCATCAGCTCAATAAAATGATACTGATTTACTGTCCCAGTGGTATTCCTGGTGGGTTGACCTTGGCCAGCTGAAGCTGTCCACCCAGCCACTCTCTCACTGCCCTTCTCAACAGGACAGGGGCAGAAGATGAAGCAGCTCATGGGCCAAAGTAAAACCAGGAAATCATTTGCCAATTATCATCCCAGGCAAAACAGACTTTACCTGGGGAAAGTTAAGTTATTGCCAATTTAAATAATTTCAGGTCATGTTAAGCCAAGATAAATATTAAAAATGCACCTCTTCTGCCACTTTGTTTTTCCCCAGACTTAACCTTACTTCTTCATTACAGATGCCTCCTCTACCTCCTCCCCCACTACCGCAAGTGATGCAGGGTGATGGCAAGCAGGAGTCATAACAGTGGTCATAACAGTTCCTTTCTGACAGTCCTTCCTCAGACTTTTCCCCAGCTTCCAATGTGGGTGCTTCCCATGGGTCTGCATCCTTCCCAAAAAACTTTTCTCATCCAGCAGGTCTCCATGGGATGTAGTTCCTTCAACAAATATCTAACATTTCCTTCATGGGCTGCAGTGTGCATATCTGCTCCAGCCTGGTTTCCTTCAGGGGCTGCAGGGGTGTATCTGCTCTGGACCTGGAGCTTCTCTTTCCACTCCTTTCCCTTCTCCGTTCTCTGACCTGGCTGGCTGAGTACCTTAGCTGTGTACCCTGTTGGGAGCTGACTGTCTCTGTCACAGAAGAGCCCCATCCTTTTCCTCACAGAGGCTGCCCTTGCAGCCCCTGCCTGCTGTCAGCACCTGGGCATGGATACCCGGTGCAGAGTATCACATGGAGTGATATGAGAGACAGTGTGAGCAGAAGGGAGGATGAATCCCAAAGCTGGCAAAAACACAGCAAGACTCTCCGATGATTGTACCAAACCTGTGGGTGAGACTTAAGATTACAGATGAAAGACAATGCAACAAAGGAACCTCTCTGACTGTGATTCTGAGATGGGGAATGAATAATTCAAAAAAATGTGATGTCCCACTTGCATGTTACGCAGCTGCTTGGCCTATCATTCCTGTTGCTGCTGCAGTCTCTCTTTTCACACCTTCTTTTCTGGCCCCTGGTGTGGGTCATCCTCCTGAGGCCTGGCACTTAACAGCACTTAACAGGCTGACATCTCCACTCTCATAAGAAGAGGAAAGCAAAAAGATAGAAACAGTTTTCCATCTTGTTTGTCAGTAATGGTGTCCTTAGGAGCTCTTAAAATGTCTTATGCCTCTGAGCATTCAGCAGATCTAAACCATCTTACAGTTGCTTTCTAAATCTGCTTACACTTTCTGAATCTAAGAAGGTTGTACTGTGCCTTGACACCTTGCTATGTCTCTTTTCGCCTTTTTAGTGCTCTGATTTTCTTCCTGGCAGATTCTTCTCTTGCCTTGTTTCTGAATATCTCTAGGAAGAGAATTAAGCTTGTTTGGATTATTAACTATGTTGAATCTGCTATTTGCAACACATAAAGAAATTTTTTTCCTTTATTCCTTTCTAAACTCATTGATGCCTTCTGTTTACAGGTTATTTACTGTAGAGATTATTCCGTGTGTTTAAACTATTATTTCATATGCGACAAGCACAATTGTTGTTTAGGTAACTGCCATCATGTATGGAATTCCATCCCCAAAGTAGTCCCTGCATTTGTTCTTGGGACCAGTTGTCTGTGTCCTGGTCAGTCTTGGAAATCTAGCGAGAAGTAGACACTTTGCACTGTCTGAACAGTGACCAGAGTATAATTTTGATATCTGTCTTATTATTAGCCTGTTTTAAGACCACCACAACAAAAATAAGCCAGCTCTATATATATCTGGGCATCACAGCTATTCTGCCTAAAATGGACTTGCACTTTGCTCTTTGTTCTTACTGTTTATTTGCCTTTTTAAAAATTTGTACTAAATAAGGTTCCAACACATTAGGAAAACTGTTTACTTCGTGCTCATTATGTTTATAGTTCTTGAACCAGTCACATATTTGTGACTACAATGCCTTATTCAACAAAAAACACCAGTTGAAAGGAAAAGCTTTTCTAACATTTCTTTTAAGAAAAGATTTCTGTGGGAACAGAAGAGGTTTTAGAATCAAGAGCAAGTCAGGATATAATTTTTAGCATAAAACTATCCTGAAAGTAGACCACTTCTTCCCTTTTTTCCCTCTCACATTTGTATTCAGTACGCTGATAAAATTCTTTTTACTGCGTACTGCTCACCCGGGGCAGCAATTGGGTTTGAAGCACTGGTGAGGGTTCATAAAGGAAAGGGTGGAAAGCATGATCTGTCTGAAGGAGTCTATCTGTTCACCAGGGAACCAGAATGAACTCTCTGGGTGGGTTGAAATAGATCTTAAGAGTCACTGGCTGGTTGTATGAGGATAAATTGTTTGCTTGCTGTAGGATGGGAATATGCTTTTTAAATGTGTGCTAAGTAAATGCTTTGAAAGAGTAAAAGACATTAAACTAAAAGGAAACATGATAGCAATGAGCATCACTGGGGATATAGAGTCCCTGTGAACAGTTCTCAAGTAAAATCAAGCTGGAGGCTGTACATTCTCTCTTCTTGAACACAGTAGGTAAGCAGCAATTAAAATGGAAAGTTGTAGCCAATACTATAATAAATGGTGCATTGATGAAATGCATCAAGAGGATTTAAATGACTGCACCTTGTAGTCATAATCAGGTTTTTCTAGGTAAGACAAGGGCATAGAGAAGCTGCTTTACAATATAGTATTGATTGTTTCAGGAAAGAAAGAGGTATTGTTGTATTTTATGTATTTTTCAAAATTTCTATTTTGATATATTTGTCCTCATATGTCTCAGTCAATAGTCTAAAATCAAATATTATTTCTTGTAAAGGGTACTTTTGGGTTTGATTCTTCAGGAATGCTTTTTAAATATTCTTTCATGGCAATGCTATATCATATGTTAGTGAGAAATATAAAAAAGAGAAACTGAGGATCAATAATAAAATAAACTGGTGAAGATGCCTCTAGGTTTTCTAACTGAAAGGCAATAATTCTCAAACTGAACTTTTCAATCTGTGTTCAATTTATCCTAATAATAGCTAAACTTGACCATTGCTGATATTGCAGTTTTCCATACAGAAGCAAAGGTCCAACCATTTAAAACTACTCTGTACTCCAGTAATTAAGGCTTTCTCCATGAACTAGTAGTCTTGTTTCAAGTTATAATGACTAGATTTTATCAAACAGCCATTTTACTTGGCTCTCAAGCCTGCAAGAACAGACAGATTTGGAACCTGCCAGTTTTGTGCCTCAGTCTTCAGGGCATGCTATCCTTTTCCCCCATTGCCTCTTTATGTACAATATAATCCCAATGACAGATGTTTCTTTTTGCTGAAAAAGTCCTGAGACACTTTAGGACAAGTAAGATCCAGACATCTCAATCTTTGCTTTGTTTAGCAAGCAGTCCCACTGACTTCCATGAAGTTATTTTTAAAATTTAAACACTGTTGAACAAGAGTGAAAACAACAAGAGGCCATTCCTAGGATTACAAGTTTTTTAATGATCTGGTTCATGCTTTTGCATGTATTTATTTTTGTGCAGTTTTGAATGACTGCTAGGCTAAGAAAAACTAACTGGTAAAACTCATGTTTCAAGATGACTCATCCTCTAGGGTGCATTTTCAAAGCCTCTGTATGTTGAAAGAAAGGACAGAAACTGATAATATTCAGGGAGAAAACAGGGAATAACAGCTTCATCAAATAAAGCCCCATTCAAACAAGACCTATGAAGCCATAGATCAAAAGCAAAAGATTTCCTTCTTCTGAAATATCAGTTAATTACAGCAAAAACAAGAGGAAGACCCATAGAGACTATAGATTTACATGAATATTTGGGATTTCCATACTGAGATATGTAATTGAATTTGAGCTTGCTGAGATCTGATTTGTGAGATGAGCTCCTGAAGCTTTCAAATGAAGTGGGCTCACTTCTAAAGAGTAGACTTGCCTATATCTTTTACTGCTGAACCCTGGAGTATAGCCAGCTATTTTCATCTGGAAGGAACAAAAGTTTCTCTGTTCCAGATTGCCCAGTTAGGATGCATTGACACAGATTACATGAGCTTGTGTCCTGCTGTGCTGTAGGGCCTTGGTGGTAGCTGTTTGAGAGGAGAATAACTCAAAAATTTGAGAATCAGATGAGCCAAAGGCATCAAAACCCATGACCACATCACTTTGAGATAGTAAGTAACGGAAATTTCACGCACTGAAATTCTGTATATAATTAGGACAGACCAAGAAGGTGACAGCTGGTATGATGTGCTACAGGAGATCAAAGAGGCTTCAAGGTTAGAGTAGACAGATTGAACTTCATCTCTGTAGAGATTAACTGATAATATAACTTAAAACTCCTGTAGGTGGCTGCTTCTTCAAACAGCTAGTTAGAGAAGCCATAAAAAGGAGAAGTACCTCTGGATTTATGCATGAGGGACTGTTTTAAAACTCTCCTCCTGAAGGGCAGTCAAATTCAACATTCCTGTAGGAATGAGAAAGCCTCCCTGAAAAACAACCTAATCGAAACAAGGAAATCTACAAAATGAAAATAAAAATGAACAATCTAAGACTTCTAATGGCAAGCTTAGAGTTTATAGACTGCTTATTAGACATTCAGAGAAGATGCATTTCTATGGTTCAAAATTATTCAAGCAATGCAATTAAACTAACAAAAGAAAAAGATACATCTATTTTAACAACAGAAAGAAACTCACTGAAAATCAGAAGTTATTTCTAACTGAGGATAATAAAAAAGAATATAAATTGTGACAGACAGCAGAAAGTCATAAGCTTAATAATAAATACACATATTTTAAGGAATAATTTGCTAAACAATTAGCTGTTGCTAAGAGGTAGTTTTTCAGATAATTCAGAATCAGACTGCTAGAGATTTAAATGCAGTAGGAGTTAAATATGGTTTAGATGTAATCAAGTTATAAATGGACATCTCAAGAAAGAAAGGGACACGCAGAAAAGCTATATTAATTCTTTTTAACAGTGAGTAGAGTAACTCAGGTAATTTCTCACTTGTGAGTCCTCATTCATGGGGTCAAGTCAGAAGAACTGCTTCAAAGAGAAGTGTCAGGTTTAAAGCAAGCCGATAAATGCAGAATCAAAATTTGTCAGGCATATAGCATATTTATCCATGGCTTCAGGATGAGTTGAGTAGTTGAAAATTGAATTGCTTGAGGTATTAAATATAGCTTACAGTATTTTTAAAACTGATAATAATGTTAAATAGACACTGTTTATCCAAAAGAAAAACAGGGTGTTCCAGGAAACTAGAATCAGAAGGTCTCTGTTCCATGGAAATCACTAGAACTACAGTATAGGATTTATACCATTTCTGAAATGTGGCAAAAATGGGCAAAACTCAAGACTAGGGGTTTTATGTAAAGGACAGTCTGCCTTATGAATCTGTTTGAAGGATTAAATGAATATGTGAACAAAGGCTTATTTGATTAATATTGTATTTTGATTTTCAAAAGGTTTTGACAAGATCTTTTACCAAAATCCACAAAAGAAAATGTAATAGAATAAGGAGAAAAGGTTCTTTCATGGCTTGATACATGGTTAAAAGAATAAATGGACCATTTTCACAGTGATGATCAATATGAACTGTTGAAAATAGTCATATTTAACCTGGAGAAGGGATGAGTAGGAAGGTGACAAAGTTAGCAAGTACAAAATCTTTCAGCATAGAAAAATGAAAGAACTGCAAAATGTTCAGAAGTATCTCAAGACAGTCAGTGGCTGGGTAGTAAAATAAATGATGAATTTTTGTAGCAATTACAGGAAAAGTAGAACACTGAGAAAAGTAGTTCTATTTGTACAGTGATTACAACGATTTCTGAATTAGGCATTATCAGTTGTGAAACAGCTCTTGGAATTACCTCGGACTGTGACGCCGATCTGTCAGCTCAGTTCTGTCTTGGCAGTAGTCAAAAACATCAACAGGGCCTTCAGAAATACTACTGTTTAAAAAAAAAAAAAAACTGGAAAAAAATCATCAGAGAAACCAATCAAACCTATCTACACTATGCACTCCCTCTTTAAACAATTTATTAGAGCTGGAAACTGTGCAGAGAAGGACAACAGAGGTTTTCAGCCATACCAAGCAGTTTCTGTGTAGAGATACTGAGGAGTTTATGGCATATGAATTAAAAATACCAGGTAGGATATGATAGATGTATATTGAAATCACAGATGGCATGGATGAAGTGAATGGTTACTTGCTCTTTTCTATGATATGATAATTAGATGGCAATAAATAGAGATTTAACACACATCAGTGTTTTCTTTCACACTATACAAGGGTAAATGTGCAATTCCCTGCTAGGAAGCCTTATGGATTCTGAAGGTAAAAGCGTGTTGAAAGGCTTTTAGATGAATCAATGGAAGAGAAGGTTTTAAGGAATTGTTAGATGCGAGGAAGTAGGGATATGTTTTGATTTTCAAGATTTCTAATATGCAGATTTCTGGAAACTCAAAATTTAAATCACTGTATACTTGCCCTATTCTTACATTGTTCATTCTAGCCTCTCTCAGATGACTCTGAGATATAGACGGTGGTGTGGGCAACAGTAAAAACCCTCTTATGTTAAACCTACCAAAGGTGTTGCTTTGAGCGCTCTAACACACATATGTGACAATAATAATGACAAATGAAATATATCTAATATTTTCTCCCTCTTCCCATAGATTTGTTGCCTGGTTTCTGTCACTGTAAGACTGGCTATGCAGGAGAAAGCTGCAATCGATGTGCCTTGGGTTATACAGGGTATCCTGAGTGCCTGCCCTGCAACTGTTCCCTTGAGGGCAGTGAAAATGATGACCCCTGCATAGCTCCCTGCATCTGCAAGGTATGGATGTGAAATTCTGAGCCATAGAAAGACACTAATGATTCTGAAAGACTTTTATTATGCCAGAGTATTCCACTCTACTACCTAGATGTGTTAGTATCTGTGCTAGCCACTTCTCACAGAACACTTGTTCTTGGTCCCACAAAATCCTACATGGTCTTGTGTCATCTCAGAACTCACTGCAATCAACATATTTACCTGTGAGCCTGCTGCCAGTCATACAAGTCCTTAGAAATCTGTAATGAAGGGATAGTACAAAGCCTGTGAATTGTTTGTTTCAAACTCCATCCTCATCTACTCAGAAACTATATATTTAGTATAGTATTGTGGATTCTAAATCTAACCTGTAAATGTGATTTCAAAAAGAGAAAATGAAGTGAACTGGTGTTCTATTAAAACAAGAAAGTTGCCTTTTAGGAGTAGTCATTAGGGATATATAACATTCTTTTCCAGCCTTGGGATGGTTGTTTAGAAATCTCTAGCATGTTTAAAAAAAAAAAAAAAAGCTATCCTTTCTGGAGGATGAATTTCTTAATTTCTGGGAATAAAATCTAAGACGGTTTTTCTCTGTGTGCCATTGCATATCTCCCTCAAATTTTATCTTGATATTATATTGAAATGAAAAACATTTTAAAGCACATACTTCGACTTATAAAATACCTAGCTATCAGAAAGGCTTTAGAAATGGTTGTGCTTTCTAAGTCACAGTCTAGTAAGGGACCATGAATATGCCCAAAAGACAGCTCACTGTATTGTGGATCAATTTTTCTGTACTGTACTTGTGGGAATTCCTTTCCAAAATTTAGTTAACAGGATTAGTCGCAACTGAGAATTTAAAAATATTTACATAACATTCCTAAATACATGAACGTACAAAAGAAAGCTTCTGTTGCATGCTGTGGACACACACAAAGCTCTGGTTTGACAGCTGAATAGCACCAAAATCTACTCAGAGAACTAACCTTATCCTCACTTTATCTAACAGCCATGTGCTCTCTGTCAGGAGTAAAATCATCCGTTTCACATTTCTAATTACTTAGCCATCAAGTCCAGAAGATCATAAGAGGGTGATTTTGCTATGTTCTGGCTTGGAACAGAGCTTTGATGAAGATGTATTATGCTAAATACCAGATAAATACTGCTTAATGATTCTTATGATGTTATTCATGTAAAGGCAAACTGACCTGTTCGTACACACAGACCAAAATGAACAAATAAGGGATAGAAATAGCTGTTCCTAAACCAGAGAGTTCCCATTACATGCACTTTCCCCTCAGTGTTCATCTTTTGTCTTCTTTGTGCTCCACCAATCCCTTTTTAAGTGCATGTAGGAGACAAATGATACCTTTTATATATAGCTCAGATACAGTTACATACACATTTAATTTCACTAGCAATCTTCAAATTCAAATCAAAGCAGAATATGGTCAAGGAGATGCTGAAATCATCAGATTAGTTACGCTCCATAGGAAGAATAAAGTGGGATGTCTGGTTAATAGCAGGTCTTAGAAAAATGCTTCCCTTCTTTTAATCACATCTTTCAATTACCTATGATGAGCTGTAAATTTGCTAAAGATATTTTCCTTGTAAAGGAAATTGCTGAAAAGCAATCCTAACTGTAAGCAGCAAAATGAAACAAAGTGGGCATTAGGTTGTTGTGTTTACCACATTAACTAGAGTAAATTAAAATACAGAAAGGAGGGGGGCAACTATAAATTCCTTTTTTCATTAATTATTGCAGCTTTATGAAGGTATGTGGTCAAAGTCATCTTTGGATATCTTACTACTGCACTGAGAAGTATTGAGAAATACATGGGGTTGCAGAAACTGTTTCATTTGCTGAGGGAGAGGTTAGATCTCCTTTCCAACTCTGAGTTTTATTTATCTATTATTCACTGAGTTTGCTGCCTACTCAATGGAGTTCTACAGATTTTACTCACAGATGACGTTTGTGATTGCAGAGTGGGAAACTTTGCATTTAGACACATTTGGTTTGCAGGTCTTTTTATTTTCCTCTTCCCACTCTGCACACACTAAGCACATCAACACAGTATGAAACTTTTGGGTCCAGTATTCATAACTGTAGTTTCTTAAATAATGGGTGAGAGTATCTCTGTGCCCAGATGTTGCCCACATTATTGTCCACATGAAGCATGAGTAACCAGTTGATTTTGACATACCTGTCGTGGTAATGTGCATTGATTAATCCCAAGGTTTCTGGTGAAAATGTAAAAATGCCAGTCTTGAGATTAATGAAATGTTGAAGTTAAATGTAATTCACTTATAACCTGGAATTTTATGAAAGATATTTGTGGTTTGTTTAATACTGTATGATATTATTGAAGAGGAGCATAGAGCGCCACAGTGTAGACAGAGCAAAGATACTTTGCTACACATATTGTTACTGTATAATTACTGATGAAAACATTCTTACATTTTCATTGTAGCTCCCTTTTTGCAGGTCGTTGCCCTTTCCTGCCCACTGTCTCTATTTTCTCTTAATTCATGTGTGCTATCCTTTCTTCCCATACCTCTTCCTGCTTTGCACTGTTTTTTGCCAGGTTTGGTACATCTTAACCAGGAGGCTATCAGATGTCTTTCAGTGACTTTACTTCAGAGCTGTGTATTTTGAGCTATTATAGACTACACAGTGTAGGCAGGGTTTTTATAATGTGTTTGTTCTCTGCTGATGTAGAGCCAACAGGTCAGTCCTGTATGCATTCCAGAGAGTGCTGTCTCCAGGGTTAAAGAGACTGTGCATAATACCTCTGAGAGGGGAAGAATTTTCTGGGGGAAAATACTGGATTACTACACCAGCACCATACCATGAGCCTCCTACCACACACTCTGTGTAGAAAACCGAGCTTTAATTTTGCCTATAGGAAAAATCGATTTATAGTGTAAGTTACTAGGATTTAATGCACAACATAAGCTTTTTTTTAATGAAATATATAATTACAAAACGCTAAGTTTAGAATAGCTCATGTATATTTAGTGCCTGTCTTCCTGGAGGAAATGAGTTGGCTGGCATGGCTGGCAAACACATGTACTTATGGAAAGGAGAAGTACAGCCTGTTTAGCACTTGTATTTATCCTGAATTCAGCTATTAATGACAGATCTCTGAAAAACTGCTACTCTGAGTGATAAGTATGATTACTGCCATGTACCTGTAGTTTGCATCAGCTGGATGTGCATTTTATCAGCCCTACCTACATACTACAGTTGTTGAGATCATTACATTGGGCCATACTTCCTTCCCCTCTGAGACTCTCAAGTGTAAAGGATATAAACTAGATCATTACCTTAAATTTATTATGTCCATTCATAGAGATAAAAAATGGCAACTCTTTTAATGTCCAAATTCCATGTCTCACTATTTATATGCAGCCACCTAGCACCTTTTACTGTGTAAAAGATTTATTTCTAACATTCAGAAATATGGAAATAAGGAATTCGTTCTTATAAATGTCTTTAGGGTCCTCATGAAGCATAAAAAGACAGTGATCTCTAATTCGCATCTATGACAACTGAAGTAATACTCTAATGCACCTTTCCAGGAACATGTTGAAGGAGAAAACTGTGACCGCTGCAAACCAGGTTTCTTCAATCTTCAGCAAAATAATCCTGAAGGCTGTGAGGAATGTTTCTGCTCTGGGAAAACTAACACCTGCAGACACTCTCCCTTTACCTACAGAAGTGTAAGAAAAATTATACCATACCAGTACATGCCATTGCTTTGTGGTTTTTGTGTTGTCACTAGGTTTTCTCTTATTATAAAATCATGCATATTCCTTGTGGCTCCCTTTCAAATGGAGCTATTAATAAAATCTATGCAATTTTATTATATTTTTCATTTATCCGGAAGAAAATGCTTGTAAGCTTTGTCTCTCTTCTTTGTGAGAAAGTTCTGAAATAGAGCAATTAGAATGGTGAAAAGCACAAAAGAAGCTATAACAGTAAGAAATGAAGCCATATGCAGAAGCAATCTTGAAATGTGCATACATAACCACACCTGAGTTAAATGTACCATATCCATAGGGCAACCTCTTTTCCATGTAATTATTAAATTTCTAGACCTGAAGTAATTAAGAATTTGGAGACACTAAATGTACAACACACAGCTTAAGTTAGAAAAAGGAATGCCTTGCAGGGGGCATTTTGAATGCATTTCTTTTGTATGCTGCATTCCTAAGGAAAGGATGTGAGAGGGAGATGAACCTACTGTTCTTATTGATACTTTAGAAAAATGCCTTTAGCCTGCAAATACACTCTGAACTGTGAGTTAGTTCTCAAAGCTCAGACACTGATGCCACTGAAACGGATGTTTGCTACATATTTGTGCCTGTAGATTGAGTCTGGGAGATATGTTCCAGGTCTACTAGAGCTTGATTTTGGCCATATTGTTATACAGGAAGTCTGCAAGAAACATATGTCTAATGTTCTCATTTATATGCCAGCAACTGGGAAATTTTCCATTCCATGGCTGAGCTCATTTATTGTTCTGCTTGCATCTGGGCTTCAGAAGCCATCTTTGTATGAACACTTTGTTCTTCTCTGACGATTCAATTCTAGTTATGGAATTTCAGAAATTCAAGTTCTGGTGCTTTCCAGCACCAAAAAGGTATAAAAGTATAAAAAGTATATTTGGCCTTGTAAGTTGTAATGTTTTAGAATTGAAAAATATTATAAATTATGCTGCCTACATCAATCAGAAAATGTATATCCATTTGTCAGCTCATCTTCTGTACAATCTGTGACTTATATTATTTATTGAAAACTTACAAAATATTTGTAGATATTCTTGCACATATGTTTGTATGATGGAATTTCCTTCTTGCTCTGGACCATGACGCACAGAATGCAAACGTTTGCAGTTACTTCAAACTGAGAAGTTATAATTCCCAGTCATATACAATAAGAAATGCTTGCTGTTATTACTTTGTGTTTCCCGTGGTACCCACACTGCTATTAAACCTAACCAGTTTTTTTAAAAATGGAAGAATGAGAGGCTGTGACTATCAGAATGATCGATGTCCTAATTCTTATCGTAATGTGGGGGGTTATTTATTTACTTATTTATTTTCCTATCATTTCAGGTAGAAAACATGAATGGTTGGTATCTGACTGACTTACCAGGTCTCATCAGAGTTATCCCCATGCAAAAGAGATTTGATGGGCATCAGCAGCTTAGCATCAGCAACGCAGCTGCACAAAAAGTACTGCCACAGATCTACTATTGGAGCGCGCCCATTTCCTATTTGGGAAACAAAGTAAGTGCAGGTGGAATTTACCTAAACTCTAATTTGATTTATTTAGAAAAAAGGTAACACTTTGAAGGGGATGGAACTGAGGGAGGATAAAATTGGTTACCTATTTGACCTGCAAAATTGCAAGCAGAAAGGAATCGTCTGTGTGGAGTATCCTTGTAAGGCCAAAAGTTAGGTACATAAAATTTACTAAGTATCTTTACCCTTGAGCCGTCCTCGTTCTCCTGCTGCCAGGTGTTAGAGAAGTCCAGCTAGTTCACAGCATTTTTTTTTAATGAACTAGCGGGTGTGTGGTTCAGCTTGGCCTGTTCTCTTCCCACCTTGTCCTCTGCTTTGAAAACCAGTTCTCTCATCTGCTTTTCAGAGATGCAGGTTGAGTATCAGATGTTGTGGGGGTGTGTTGCAAAACTTTAACGTTTGTCAGGAAGCTTGTGTATGGGGAGCTCTCTGCCCTGAAACTCAGAAAACGCTGTTGTGAGCTTTGTGACAGTTCTAATGCATGTAGTTAAGTCTGTATGTATCTAAACATGCATGTACACACATATTCACACTCCACAGGTTAAATACCAAATCCAAAATACTTCCATGAAAATCTCATTTTTTTTCCAGAGAGTAGAATATAAGACTGAATGAGTCTTAAATGTGAAGAAAGGTTAACAGCTTTCCATTTCCTGTAACCCTGATTACACTAAAACTTATCAGGAATGCTAACAGTGATGTATTTGAGCCCATTCTCCTCTGTAGTCTCTTCAGGCTAGTCAACCTCTTATTTATTTATTTCTTCCTGCTGGCTGAAAATCGACATGACAGAAGGTAAGTGAGCACACTGAAACTAAATAGCATCATTCCGAAGAATTTGGCATCCTGTTCATGGCCTATAAATTGTTAAAGAGAGTCAGGCTCACTTAGCTGGGCAAGGGGAGTTCCTTTAATACTATTGCATGTCTGGTGAACTTACCCTGAAATATGAACTGATACTTTTACTGACAGAATTTCATCTTGCTTCTAGTCAGTGAGCGAAATAATGGTAGGAATATGCACACATTATTTGAATGTGGAAGTTATTTTTTCAGTGTAATTTGGAGGTCCTTTGTGGTTACTGTCAGATATCGCTGTATGAATGAAGCAATTTGCCTTAATAACTGAACCATATAAATTTTTGATACTACAATAACACTGAAAGCACTCAAATTACTACAGTACATCTTAACTGTCATGTTGCATCATGTAAACTATAGTTGTAATGACATGCCTAGGCCAGATGATTTATGCTATGGAAAGGGAACTGGAAATAGAATATTGAGAGTCCTTATTTGTAAACTCAATAAAGCATTTCTCTAAATAGCTGAAACTGAATAAAACCAAATAGCTGAATCTAGATAAAAACATCCTTTCTTGAGAATTACTGCTAGCTGTAGAATAATTGGTATGTCAAAGCATGCAAACTCTTTAAGAATTTTTATCTTAAGAAACATAGAAAAAATTTAGGAAGTCTTTTATCAAGATGTACACGTCTCTTGTAATTTATAAATCTTGTGTCACAGAAAGCTGCCTCTCCTTGATTTGCTAAAATTATTGCTCTTAAATAATTTTTCCCAAAATAAAATTGAAAAAAGAGAGGTAGAAACCCTCCTGCATTTCTTAGTTTTGAAATATAGCTCAGAAACCTTATATCAAATAATTCTTTTAATATGAAGTTGGCATGTCCTATGTGTGCTTCTGTGATGTTGATTTACATATGTGTGCTATCTGCTTGTTTCACATCCATCTCTATCTGTCTTTTGGAGGAAAAAATCATTATAAATAGGATGCCCCTGTGCAACCTTCGGCTTTTTCATCTAAATCTGGGTGACACTAGGCTTTGTGATACTATGCTTTTACTCTGTCTCGAAGGAGACATTCTAAATAACAAGAGGCTGTAAATGGTACAGGGTTCTTGTTTATGTCAGAGTGGGACAAAAACATGAGCAAATTGCTTTAACATTACCATGCCCTTTTAGTCTTCTAAATATATGTACTCCTACCAGAACTTAACCTTTGTTGTATAAATTCAGGTAATTTTTTAAAAACCCATGTAATATGCATTTTAACTGAAAAATTGAACAATGTTCTTGATGTAGAATACATTTGGGAGTAATCTGGAGAAATTTAATTTCTAGAAATAAAATACCTGATGGATAATTTGAGAGAACAGATTTAAAATGGCCAGCATTAAGGTTTTAGTAGGTATCATAAAGCAGTTTATATTCTTGCCTGCCTACCATCTCATAGCCTCCTGAACTAAAGATTGCAGCAATCATGAGGACTTGTGCTCTGTTAGACCTTCCAGTATCTAAAAAATTGCACTATCCTAGAAACTCTAATTACATTTTAGGTATTTGAAAACACCACTTTCTTTTAGTTAGCAGTTTCTTAATTTATTGTGACAACAGATCTGTAAGTTTCTTTTACTTATGTGCCCACGTTAAAATATTTTACAAATTTGTCTGATAGCATTACGAATTGTAGCATGATAACATTTGATCAGAGCACTGAAAAGTATAAAATAAATTAAAAATTAGATACCAAACTCAGCAGGATAATGTGAAATGCTTGTTTCTTTAAAGTCAGTGCAGAAGGATTAGGTATGTGCGGTATTTTGGGAGTCTAACATTACATGCATACTCTGCCTCTTTGATGCCTCATCAAAAAGCAATTTGATAATTTGTATGATGAGTAGAAGCTCCTTACTATTAGACAAAAGTAAACATGGTATTCAACATATCTAAACATATGACACCCCTCCTCACCCCTCCATGACCGAAACATGAGAGGTGGCTGAGCCTGCTTGAAATTCCGTGAGGAAACTTCCATCTTTGGGCGCATGCTTTATTTTTCTTTCTGCAACTGCAGGTTTTATCTTCCTTTCTCTGCCAAGGGACAGCTTTAATGTGAAGCTGGATATTTATCTTACCTTTTTCAGATGATTAGGGCACTGCCTTTGGTCAGCAGTTGCAGGTTAATTCAGTCCTTAGGTAGAGTTCATCTTAGAATTCAAATCTCTGGACATTGTTATGTTTCAACACGCAGCACGCAATACATCCCCTGCCACTCTTCCATCTGGGTTTTGAGCAGACACTAATGCTGCCATTACTCAAACTGCAAACAACATGATGGAAACCCTAAACCATTTTTTCTCCAAACCACTATGTGCATACTGAGAGACTTGGATTGAGACATTTCTTGAACCCAATCCTGTTCTACAGGAATCACTTAAATTAGTTGTACAGCATGATCCCATTCACTATAAGTAAGGTTGGTGTAAGCTGATCCTTCATTAAGTCAGAGCATGTTGAAAATTAATGCAAAAGATGTTTGAAAGTTAAGCTTTGTTACCTCTTGGAAAAATTCTTGGCCATCATGTTTGTCAACTCCATAGACCTAAAGCAGCTATATGATAGATATTGTTTTTTCTCTGAGTTCTAGATAAAACCAAGACAGCGACTGAAAGTTTTATGTAGATTCTGTGCATACAGTACAGGAAGGGGACTTTTTGATCCTGTCCTTTCATTTATTTTCCAGTTATGTTGTAATTAGCTATTTGCTAATAACCTATTTGCTGACTTCACTAAGTCATTGTTTGAGTCCAGAAATGAAGACACTAATAAGCCTGTAGTCTATTCATACAAATTTTAAAAATCTGTCAGCCTTTTAAAAATACTTCACTTGTGGAAAACTAGATTGGGATAGAATGAGCAGTTTGTTTTGTGACACATTATCTATTACAGACTGCCTAGAATACCTCATAGGATTAAAAATGGAATTATAAAATAATCATAAACTAGGTCCTCATGGCTTTCATGTTTATTTCCTTCCATTTGTTTTTATTTCATAGGCAATTCTGATACAAAAGGCAGAATAATGCAAGCAAATTGCAGTCTGTGGCTCCCAGTGGGGAAGGGATGGAGTTGAGACACAAAACATAAAGAAGCGTAAATAAGGCAATAATCAGCTGGAACAGAAATGCCGGGATCAATTGTCCTGATTATGAGTGCATCTAAGCCCAGAAAGCTTCATCTAGAATTGTCATGGTTTCATATCTCAGGATTTTCTTGTTCCTAGGACATGATGGAGTTAAGCAGACCCACCACTTCTTTAGTTTTAGTGCCTGCCTCAAAAAGGAAAGCAAACTAACATACTACCTTTTGGTATAAATGGATGAAATACAAGTTAAATTGTACTTGGAAGCTACTATTTTTACCATCAGTTGGTTTTGAAATTATTTAGCCTAATGAAAGTAATCTAGCCTACAGAATTCCAACACTCAACTGTGTTGAATTAAGCCAACAGACTGATTTTTTAAGCAAGTGTCTGCATTTCTTTATTGTCAGGGAAGCAAAGCAGTGCAGCTTAGGTGGGCTGGGGTGATCTCCGTTTGTTCCCCTTTGTAAGAAAACCCTTTCTTTCACCTCGTCATATGGACAGTTTAGGCCATCAGTAGAAGATTTTGTTCCCAAATGAGTAACGGTTGTCCAAATTTAAAGAGGTCACCCTTTAGTAACCTAATGGTAGTGTCTGAAGTATCTGTTCACTGTGTGATGGTAAGGCCAGTAACTTTGCGATGATCTTGCCTTTTTTATACCCTCTGCACATGTGTATTGGTTTAGCATAAATGGTAGGAAAAAAACCAATTGTTAATCCATTTTGGAACTAACAGCTAAGCTGGCCAATCAGGTAAAAGGTGTACACCCCCTGGGACACCGCTTAAAAGCAGGAATCTTGGGAGACCCGCGCTCTTTCTACGGCCCCCTTCCATGAGGTAACATCGCTGCCGGGCCGGGAGGGCCCCGGGAGGCCCCGGGAGTCCCCGGGAGCCACGGCCGGGCCGGGAGGGGGCC
>WBMY01010733.1:320103-366163 GCA_013397315.1 Donacobius atricapilla | reverse complement strand
AAAAAGCTACATTTTGGGAAGCTCACGTGATGCAGTGTCGGGCGGGCTGTGTTTATAAGAGCTGGAAGTCACAAACAGACTGTGTCTCTTGTGGAAAGTTACCAGAAGAATCAGGAGGGACTTGTCTCTCTCAAAAGACTGAATGAAAGACTATTTTATTAAGTGCTGCTGACTTAAGAGTTCTGATGTTTTGTCCCTTTGCATTGTTTTTCGTGGAAAAGTAGATTGTTGCTAGGGAGGAAGAGGGGTTGTTTTTGAGAGGGTTTCGTAGTTGGTTTTTGTTTGTTTACCTTTACTGTATGTTAATAAATCTAACTGTTTCTATTTTTGAACTGAACCGGTTTTGCGTCTTTCTTTTAATCCTATTCCACTAAAATGAAAATTAGGCGAATGTGATAACCACTACATATTTTTGGTGTTTCCGCCCGGGAGTTGAATTTTAACCCATTACAACATGGAAGCGTCAGCACCAGATTTGAATGTGTAGCAAAGCACATCTCTGAGTTTGCAACAGTAAATTGTGAATAGAGTAAGGAATGTGATCCTCAAGTGTAAGGCAAATCATAACAAAAACAATTTTGTAGAGACATTTAATGATTCTTAGTACATTGTAAGTATGAGTAGGATGAAATAGTTGGGTTATATGCATGTTATCCATATTTATAAAAGAAACAGTAATAGGCATCAGCAGTACATAGTATGCAAGAAATGTCCTTCAAAACCCCTGAAGTTATTCACAGTTGCTGCAAATTTCAGATTTTTTTTTTTTAAATAGTCAACAGCCAATGCATGGCAGAAAACGAAAATGATTCAGTTAAACCTAAAGAAAAAATAAATTATGTAAAGACAGATACTTCAGTATCTTTTGCCTTTTGTATTGGAACGCATTCTTCTGAGAAAAAGATGGTTTAGTTTATTGATATGTTTTTCGTTTTATAACAAGTAACATTAAACTGATTTAAATAATACTGTTTTATTTTATATCACAATCTAAACTGGCCTGACTGAAATCAAGTCACCATGGTAATCAGACTCAGTCAACAGTATGAAGTTGTCTTCAATTTATACCAAATGTACCATTTATTTTATTAGCACTTATTTCAACATAGCTTCCAAAAATTGAGATAATAGGCAGGGTCAGATATGGAAAAGATGAGACAAACAGAGTAAACATCCAAGGGAAGAGCAAAACATTTTAAGGATTTGAACCACATCTGACTGATGCTTCCTTTAAGTTTACTTAATTTGTACTTAATGATTTGATTTAAATTCTTTATTTTTCTTGAAATATTCTTTCAGCTTGGCACCATGAAATGGACAGGGGTAGGTGTCTGCATTCTTTCACAGATGTGGCTTGCCAAATTTGGCTTGCTCCCCATTAAAAAGTGCAACTATATTAGTACTGTCCTACTTGGGGCTCAGCTACCTATGACTGTAAAGAACCACCAAGAGATAAGTAAATTTTGCACACTTTGTTCCTCATTAATGCTTTTAATGATGCTTGGGTAGCCTGTTGGGACGGTTCAAGTACAGCCATTATTGTTATTACAAGGAAACTAAGGATGCCCAGTAGACTGTTACAGACTTGGAAATGGGTTGAAACAGGGCTCAGACTCTGCCTTGCAGAGTCCACTGACTGCAGTATTTCATGTAACCCATGTTACATTTAATTTCTTAGTGCTAAAATCATCTTACACTACCCTAGGTAAAAGAGGAAATTTACTGTTGGTGAAATTATTTCATAAATCTCAAGTGTCCTTTGTGTTACCTGCTTACCCAAGTCTGCCTTGAAGGCAAGGGTTTCAATCAGTAGAGGCAGTTGAAAAATGGAGAAACAAGCAGAAAATAAAGCAGTTTCACAAAAGAAGGGAAGTGAATGCTAGAGAGGGAACACTGAGGGGTGATAGGACATAATGAAGAAGGAAGTAAATTGGGGGAATATGCTTTCCAGCTTGCAAAGGCTTACTCTTTGATTTCTTTGATCCCAAATACTAAAATAATGAAGGATCTGAAAAAGCAGAAGAAAAAAAGGCTTTGGCTTGAGAAGAATTTATATATCTGGTGGTTTGTATTGAGGTCTAATCACCATGCAAAGATACAGGTGATGATGATTCCCAAGCTTGAGATAGCTAAATTGAATACTTAAAGACTGCAAAGGAAAACTGAAATTTATGAAAGGGAGGATACATAGGGGGTTTGTTCTTATATTTCATTCCTCTTATATACATTCCTCTTCATGCTAAATAATTCATCAGGAAATAAGTGTTTGCTTTGAAAACTATATTTAGAGTTCCTTGCTTATCACAGGGTACCTGTAAGTGAAGTGTTTAATCAAGTTTTACTCACTTAGATTAATCAGAGAGAATTTATAGTCCAAACATCTAGTTCATGTTGGGTTATACAGGAGTGTGATGAAGGAATTTATGCCCATCACCAAAAGGGTATACTTGAGAACTACTGAAAAGTCATTCTCAAAATATTGAGAGCCATAAAGAGGCAGTTTTGTGTTTAGTTTCCAGATTTCCCTTTATGAATAAATAAACTGCAATCTCTGTTTGATTTACCTGCCCATCCCCCAAATTTATTTCACATTTAATGGATTTACAAAATCTTGAAATAGAATGTAGTTGAAATTGTTGAGTTTATATAACTCATTAGTAACACTGCATGATGCCACTGAGCTTTAGTTTTGTAATTTTGTGGTGTTCAATTTTGCTTTCCACATCAAAAAGGCAGTATGCAGCAGGGTAGAAATACTGAGAATTTCTGATGGTGGGCAAGGGAAACAACCTTTAGCACAAGCCATTTATTGTATTTTCAATCTGTGATATATTGGTTTTGAAGTTTGACATGCTCAGTAGCATCTGACTATCTCAAAATTGTCCTTAATTGCAGCTTCTCTTCTCTACAAGTTGTTGTTTCCATTTTACATATAGGAATTAGCCTTGCTGTTCTATGTCTGTCCACAGAAACTAAGTTTTGGTGCCTAAACTTGATTGACACACTACCTTGTGTCATTAAGAAATTTTAAAACCAAACAGATGTAGCACAGGTGCCCTAATCCAAGTGCTAATCACGTGTGTACACATGCAATTAGGAAGTCTGTGTGTGTTCATTTATGGGACTCATATTTTATTGTATGGGTGTTATGGGAATTTTTAATCAATTGACAGATCTTGGAGACCTAATCCAACTAACTTGGTTAACAGCATTTTACCTCTATTGTCATTAAGAGAAAGGTTGTGTGTTTGTAAAACAAAATATTGTCAGGAGTCTCTGATTTTTAAAACACAAAACAACTTTACTAATGAGAGTACAAAAGATGAAAAGGTGGTGTAAATGGTTGAAAATTATACAAATTCAATTAAGACATCATTAGTGAAAGAAAACCCAAACTGATATTCAAAATGTACAAAAAGTAATGCTTTTTAAATTTATTTTGTGATAGTTTTTGGGAAGCAGTAATCATTATGGCTGTGATAAACAGCCAAGGAATTGAATAGTGAAATGGTAACCAGAACTGACAAGTAAGTAGCACAGTAGTGATCAGAAGCTTGAAATAATCACTTAGTTTTAACTTGTGTTTTCATAGAGTCATCATTCTAAGCATATTAATAATAAGTATCATGCTGTGATCTAATACTTGAACAGAGCATGAAGCATCCTTTAAATCTTGTACATCCTGTGTCTCAGGTACACTATGGCATGTCTCATCTACCCTGACTACTCTGAATGGACTCATACTGCTTTGTTAAATCTAGAAGGCAAAATGAGATCCATTACTTAACATTCCTTGTAAGTTTGAATCCTGTAAAATGATCTTTAATAGAAGAGAATGATGGTAGAAGAGATTTTATTTTCCAGAGAGAGACCCTAGCTTAATACAATAAATTTCTTTAGAAAGTGGGAATTTTAAATATTCAGTAAAGTTTTAGAAGTATGGATTACCATAACTATAGAATGAATTGGTATTTTTCTTCTTGCACCTAAGATACAAAAGGGTTAAGACCTCAATATTTGGCATATGGAAGGGATAATCATGTGCTAGAACCCTAATCTGAGCTGCCATGAATTATTAAACAAGTGGCTTGTTGGATAATGGAATATTACCTGCAAGCAGTGCTTGTTTCCTAGAGGCACATCCAGAGCTAACTGAACTGAGCCAATTAAGCTGACTGTCTCTTCAATGTGTTGTGACCTATCAATGGTAATAGCTTATTGTGATGATAAATGAACCCATCTCTCAAACTGAAGCCTGAGTACACACTTGAGCAGTTTCCCTGAATCATAGGGCCATTACCTATCAACTTCAGATTGACAGCAGTGGCAGCAGTGAGAGGCATGCCATGCATGAGCGGAGACAGATGATTGTTTTACCCAAATGAATGGATTTGGACTTATATTTGGTAAGGTTGTTTTGTGGTTTTCTTGGGTTTTTTAATGGGCCTGCCTTAATATTCCATATTTTGCGAGAATGTTTCTGACAATATGTGCAGTTCCACCCCTGTCCTCTGAGATAGCTGGATGAATTTCTGATTGGTATCTACATACCTTTTCAGTTTCATAAGCACTCTGTGTTGTGATACAGGTTAATCCTTTTTTTTTTTTTCTGATTGCAGAGTGTGATGTATGTTTGTCCGTCTTAACTCTATCACTTTATTTTCCAAAGCTAACTTCCTCAGAAAAATGGGCAAGATGGAAGAACTGTAACGTTATCAATATTTTTCATTATTTTATTACAAGTTTTTGAAGCTGTAAGTATCAAATATCATTAAATACTTGACACTTCTGGATCAATTCCTTGGCTAGTTTAATTCTTTTTAGAGACAGGAAAATTTTTCACAGTGAAGGCAGTCATTTTAACAACTTTCTATGTCAGTTTTCTTCTAGGCTTTTTTGTTATGTGGTGGATTTCAAGTGTATTTTATTAGTTAAAAATAACACTGGCAGAGATACTTCCCTTCAGTTTAACACCCTAAAAGATGATTTTGGTTATGACTTGGTTTTAAAATGAAATTGAAGAAGAGATACAGCTTTATATATTCCTGAACCACATCTGATTATCCATAAGATAGCTCCAGTGTGCTCTGAAGGTGTGACCTGGAGTGAATGCTCCTTTAAATGAAAGACTTTAGGCTGTGCAATTAGCCAGTCAGTACAGCAGTCCTCTCCATAGCCATGCATCTCTTCATACCAGAAGGTTTCCTGACATGTGTCCTGATGAGCTCTCCCTCGCTTGCAGCATGTACTTGACCATGCAGTTACTAAGGCAAAACTTAACACAACTCTAAGTTTGCTTTGTCATGAACTAGATAACTTTTTTGCAGAAACATTAATGGATAGAAATACAGTGAATAGTAATCTTTACTTTTCCATCAATATTGTGTCTTCTGTGCTCCAGAAAAACCATAACACAATATTTCGTTTACTTTGAAGTTATTTGAAGCTCAGATGATCAAAGTCTGTCATATTAGAGAACTTTTTCTTCTTACATATTTTAAATTAAATGCAACAATACAGAGCTGTACATATACCTAGTAATTGTAAAAGTTTGCCAAGTTTAAAAAAAAAACAGATGGAAAAGTTAAAAAAGTGAAATGAAAAAGGAAATAATAGATCAGTATTCTGTTTTGATTAGGTATGGAAAGAAGATTTCCCAACTTAATAAACCTAAGCAGTCTAAAGTAATAAAACTGGTGGACCGAAGACGCATTTTTTAACTTAGTAAGTAGATTTGTAACAACAGATGCCTTTAAAGCTAATCAAATAAATTGGTACATTGTTTGGTCAGCTGCTTCTTATTACTTAAATGTGTGAGCTAATTCTGTTTAGTCTGCTGTGATGAAAAGTTCTTTTTTAGAAAGAGCTTTCTACATTTTTTTTGCCAAGTTTCATCTTCTGTGCTATGCAGCCCAGTGAATTTTTCCTCTCTATCATAGGTGATGTATTAGCTCAGTTAGGTAGATGCACAAAAATCCAGTTTTGTCACCGTTCTATGTCTTTTGTTTTATATCAAATAGGTGTAAGTATACCTATACATCTGAATAAAAATCACTTTATATATGCATCTCATCTGTTGAACAAAAATATGAATGTGTAACACAAAGGATGAAAGAGAATAAAAATTGCCGCCTTAAAAAACACAGAAAATTAAATAGAGGAACAATCAGGGCAACTTTTATCAAAAAACTCTCAAGCTTTTATGTTAAAGCTGGCTGACAATGGTTCATTAAAACACTGTTTTGGCTTTTTTCACCAAACATTCTGAAATTTTCCATTAGAAACATCACAGGGAGATACTTTGTTTCTGAATTTGGAAAGTGTGATCCTCTTTGGCATTAATGGAGTTGGCTGAGTAACTGCAGTGTGCCTTTGAGGATATGTCGCTGCAATTTTCTTCCTTTGTTTCTGAAAAAAAACTTGCACTAGTAGAAAAGTTTTAACATTTGCTAACAAACTGGGGTTGTTTACCCTGGAGAAAAAGCTCAGGGGGACCTTACTGCTCTTTATAACTACATTAAAAGAGGATGTAAATAGGTGGCTATGGGTCTTTCTCCCAAGTAACAAGCAACAGGACAAGAAGGAATAGCATCAAGTTGTGCCAAAGGAGGTGTAGATTAAATATTAGGAAATATTGATTCACTGAAAGAGTGGTCTAGCTTTGGACCAAACTGCCCAAGGAAGCAGTAGAATCACTATCCTTGGAAATGTTCAAAAATGTGTAGATGGGGTGATTAGAGACATGGTTTATCAGTAGACCTGGCAGCATTACATTGATGAACAATCTTCATCACAGAGGTCTTCAAACCTTAGTGATTCCAGGATAACTCAAAATCTCTTATTCCCACCATAAGTATGATCAAGTAGATGATTCTATCAGTAAATCGCCAGGCTCATTGCCAGGCCTTCTCAGCCAGCTCCATGAAACCAAACATCATTTTGCCTGCAATATTCAAGGAAAATAAATGACAGCTAAAAAAACCAGCATGGGCAAAAGAGCTGTGCAAATCTCAGAGCCTCTCTTGACTGTCCCTGCACTATCTCAGTTTTGAATCAAGTAGAATTGCATTCACCATTCAGGGGTGACCTTATCACACTGTGCAACCTGTGTGACACAACATAGTTCTTCATTCAATTTACTGAAAGTTACAGGCAAAACTGAAATGACGTAAAAAAGCTTCCAAACTTTCAAAGCAAGTTTTTGTGGGGGAAAAAAAAGTTATGAGGTTAACATTCTTTATTTAAAATAAAGAAAGCAGCAGCTTTTCACCTAATTTATATGTGTTTATAAATATTTTTACTGACTACTGTGTGCTTTCTGTCTGCTGTTTATATACTCGGCTGTCTGTGAGAATATTCTAGGCAAATATGAATAACTTAGCTTGAGCTACTTTTCCTGTAAATCATTATTTACCTTCTTTGTCTACTTTGTTTCCCAGTACTGTGAAGTAGTTTCTTATATACTTGTTTTTGAGAAGATAATTCTGGGCAATTATCTGTAGATGTATTGTACAGAGAAGTAACTTTGATTACATTATATAGTCCAAAATGTAGTGCACCTTTGACTTCCTCTCAAGTTTTTCACATGATAGTTCTTTCAGGCTGTCTTTTGGTATTTTGTATGGCTTAATGCAGCATTTATAAAATGATTGTTCTGTAGATCTATGAAGTGTTTCATGACAAGTAGCTAAAGTAAAAACTTACAGTAGATCCATAAAAAAGTATTCCTTTGTTTTCTTCAAAAGATTCCTGGTGTTCTAAATCCAGAAAATCTAATTTAAATTCTTATGTAGGTTTCCTGTATGTATTTTGCATGTTTTATTTTTGATTTCCATTTAAAATTTGCTAATTTACAACCATTTATGCATTAAAGATATTTAGAACATGTAGTGATATTCTGCACTGCGACACAGCAGAAGCCTGTATTTTTCAAATACAAAAATTTGGGTCAGTTTGAATACATCCAAGGCTTTTTGAATTGAAGATGACAGATCATTTCCTTCATAACATTATGAAATTTTTCTTGTGTTTGGAGAGAAAGCCTTAGTCTAAAGAGATTTTGATCTGACCTATTAAAGTCCTTCTGACATTTCTACAAGATAAGTTTAGTTTCGTATTCAAATATGAAAATCTTCAGAGACCTGAGAAGTCTCTCTCTCATTCAGTGTTTAGATTGTTCTGCAATGCTCAGAAGGGCACCAGAAATAACTGCAAAGTGGCTACAGTCAACCATATCTTTGAAAATGATGTCCCAGGGTTTCTTGCCTGTTAACAGCATGCTGCTTTCTAACATGGGAAAGCCCAGTTTTCATAAATACTACAGCATGGATGCTATTGTTGCTGCATTTCATAAAGCACTGAAAACACTGGGTATTTACTGAAATGTCTTCACTTTGCTTGAAGAATGCAGTGAATTTAAGCTTACAATTCAGGATTTATTTTGCTCTTGGCAGGTGGTGACTACCACTTTAAAATAAGTGGATGTTAATTAATGCTTGAATACTGCAGATATTATATTGGCTAATGTGGACACAAATTCACCTCATTAATGAAAAGATCCATCATAATGAGTATATTGCCATCTTGCTGAATTATGATGGAATTCTTATGGAAGGATAAATGACATCCATTTTAAAACCTAATGGGTATCATTATGGTCAGTGTTAAAACAATGAATACTAAATGAATGAGTAATAGAAGGGACACTAAAACTAAATTTTATTCATTAACTCAGTTGGTAAAAATGTGTAATCAGTACCACAGATTTATGTACACATCCTGGTTAAATGTGCAGGTGCTTTGGGCAATCTGGGACCTTCAGGAAAATTTGACCAGAGTGGCAAAAGCATTCTTAACCACTAGAAATACATAGATATAGTTTAAGTAAAATACTAGAAGTAGGAAAAAAAAAATAAAATAGCCTGAATACTGCCTAAAAGGCCATAAATAGTTTATTTTCTTCTGTGTACAAAGAATCTTAAGTAGAAATCCCAGCAGTATGGCAATAGCAATTAAGCAAACGTTTTGTAATTGGTGTGCTTTATTATCCTGATTACGTGAACAGAAATGGGAATACTCAGTGACTTGGGCTACCCTGATGAGTACATCTGCTTGGGACAGCATTCAGTATCCCAGTGCGAGCCAGTATAAAACCACCCCATCAGGCAGGTAGCTCCAACTGCGAGTACATGGTATGTTCACTGATCTCGAACTTCCCAAGGTTCTTACGGTTGTCCATAGGGCTGCTTTGGAATTGTAAGCTTTATAAGGGCTTTCAGTAGTATCTCTTTCTTAATTAATAAGTTAACTTATTTATTTATTCCTTGTTAGTTTTTGTGTCAACTCACCACAGGGAAGTTCAAATTGCTTCAAGCTTTAGAGACAATTATGTTGTTAAAAAGTAATCTAAAAATATTACAAGAGCCCACTGAGATCTTTGTTTTTTAGGGAGGGAAGAAAGGAAAAGGTGGAATTCTGAAGGGATTTGTAATTAGGAAAAGTGTAAATCCATGCTATACATGTGATCTAATTCTCATCTGGCCAACTACCAAGAAAATGAAGAGTAGTTTACAGTACATGTCACTTTTGTGGGCAATTTTTTGTATCTTAAGATTACTAAAGGAAAAATTCTCCCATTTGATCTCAAACAGTATTAGGTATACTTACATACGGTTGTTATGTTATTAGAGGTCTTTGCTCTTGATCTATATTAGGTATTCTGTGAATCAGTATAAACTATTCTGCAGTGGCTCTGAAGAACTTTCATTTGCAGTACTCAAAGAAATCGAAACACAATCTGTAATAAACCATTAAACTGCAAACAAGGTTCACCCTGCACATTTGAAGAAGCATTTGTCCCGAGAGAGGGAAGATCACAGATACAGGTTTAGAACAAGCCTTGCCAAGTAGTTTCATTTTCTTCCTCAGAGAAAACAGAGAGATACTTGTTAATACCTATGTATTAACATATACTTGTTAATACCTATGTATTAACATATGAGTAGAGTATGTAGCTATATAAATATATATATATATATATATTTATATATAAGGCACCAAAACAAAGGTTTATACTTCTCAGTTCTTCACATAGAATCATAAACCATTAGTATATTTCTTAGGAAAAGACAAAGTTTGAGGATCCAACAGTATTTAAACTGCACCAGAGGAAAGTCCAACCAGCCCAGCAGCGTCTTTATAATCACAATTGCCAGTAAGCGTTAAGGGAAGAGAGTAAGCTGGTAAGGATATAGTGATACTTCATCACATACTTTCCTAACCTCAGCCCTGTTGCCTGGGTACCTCTGAACCCATGGAGATGTCTTTGGATATAATGGTCTTTATTCCTCTAAACTGCACATTAAAATTTTTATCACATGATAAATAAATAAAGGAAGGGTTTTTTTGAGACACGAAGTCTAGTTCTTTGGCAGCCCACTCTGTGTCCTGCCCCCTACCATTGTTATTTGATTTTGAGAGCTCCCTAAAAAATGGTTTGTATGGGAAAATCTAGGAAAATCTAAATTTATGCTGACAATTCAGATAGGTGGCCTGGAGGAAAATTACCTCTACTTCATAAAAGAGCTGCAGGTTTTTGCCATGACATCAAAGCACAAGCTATTGTTTGCTTCTCATCAATCAGGCTATGCTGTAAATTCCTGTCTGTTGCATTTGATACTCATCAGAAAGAAGGAAGATGTTTTGTGATGATATCATAGGAAAATCCTTTTAAATGTCTGTTTTTCAGGGATGAGTTATTTCTATCATCACATAATAATCTGCTAATTGTTTAAACCAATTATGTTAGCAGTGATTAGAATCTGTATGTCCTTGGTATTAACACTTAAGAATTTTTAAACACATCTTTGATTCAGGTTAGTATGAAAATAAATGAAGGAACAATGTATTGTTACGTAATTTATGTGATTGTATCACATACTCCATTTTTGTATTGGAGTATATCAAAAGCAGTGAACCCTGGAATGTGATCTGAGCCAGTACTATAATAGCTAAATAGGATTGAAGAAGGGGAAGCAATAAATCAGATCAAGTAGAATCTTAGGAGGATACAGAAAAAAGAATTAGTTTAGCTTCTTTTCAGGGCATATTCTGGTTTCTCTTGAGTGGGCCCATGCAAGAAAAATAGTGGTACAAAAAATGCTTTTCCCAGCTTATGGTGTCTCAGTTTTATTGCAGGAGGTCAATACTTCATTCTACAAAACCTGCTTTTTGCTAACCAAGAAAGTAAGTTTTGTGGGACAGCTAATGGTAGAAAATAATATGTGATCATGCCGTCATCCTTTTTAGTCACCAGCTGCTCTGCTGTGGTAAAGCTGGTGACTAATACTGACCATACTCCTATAAAGATGCACCAATTCATGATATTTTGCATATTATCAACATAATTTATGAGGCAGAGCAGATGTGCTTCATTTTCTAATGTCTTGTCCTAAAATTTAAACATCTTTCTCTGGGCCATAGGAATGACAGTGTGAGTCCTCAAAGTGGAATTGTGATTTTTGTTCTAAGTGCATACTTAGGTTCAGTAGCAACTCTGCATTAGTGCTGTCTTGTGTATTCTTGTAGACACCACAAGTTGCAGATGTCCAGTTTTTGGTCAGTGAAAAAGTTCCACTGAGTGACTGTTGCTGTTTCTTGTATAGGGGAATCCAGCATATAAATGTCTAACAATTAATGTAATTTTTAAATGTTAGTCATATCTTGTTTCACATGTCTGTTAAGTTGCTGATTAAGCCTTTGAGGTATTAAAACATCATGAACTTGAAAACAAACCCCTTCATAGTAGAATTTACTGCTAGAGCACTTTGACTAGAAATAAAATCTTTACAAAAATGTTCAAAGGGAATTCTGAAGTTTCAGAATAAAAAAAAAAAATAAAGCAGCCAAAAACATCGACTGTGAGGCAAGTAAGCCAGTAATTTGGCAAAAATATATGACACAGGTACCACAGCAAGTAACTCATTTAAGAGTTCCTCCTCCTTCCCAAATGCGCACTGCATTAGATTAGAGCTGCAATAACAATCTGACCTGAGAAATTCTCATGATGTAGAGACTCAGGATTAGGTCCTGATCCAGCTGCCAATTCACTTAATAACTTCTCATGTCTGAAGTCACATTATCCATTTTTCTATCTTTTATAGGATCCAGCTAAGCTAGATCAATATCTTGAGGAAATGTGGCTTTCTATTTTAGGATAACATTTTCGTGCTTGGCAGGATATTATCTTCATCAACGTGTACAATATGGTAATAATTTACGTCTGATTCTTAGTTTGGTAGAAGTCCTGCACAGTGTATTAGGACTTACAACTATAACTTTAGACAATTTTAAATGCTCTTAAAATATAATATACTTCCTTATTTTACTGTAAAATAATACTTTATTGAGTCAAGAGCTATACTGAAATGAGGGCCTAAGCACTTAATAATTTTCATCATGAACTCCTGATTCCAGTATTCCAGTAGGTTGAAACTGATGTAATAAAATGGTGCTTGAGCCAAAACTCAACATACAAAATACTTCATCCAGCCATATGATGGCACTTGGATTGAATGAGTTTAAGATACACAGATGACTGAAAATTAAAACAAAAGTTTGCAAAGTAGTTTTTGAGCTAGACACTCAGAGTTATTATTGTTCACGTGGGTACTTTAAGGATTTGTCTGTTTTATTAATCTAGGAATTGCTCTATTCTCTAGTTTTGAGGCCACTGGTATTGCCATATTATTGAAATACCATGCTGTTGAATTAAGAGAAACGATTCAAGAGTACTCAAGTAGTGTGCAGTTTTGGATGCCACTATATAAGGAGGATATAAGGCTACAAGAAAATGTCCGAAGGAGGATAATGAGGGTGGTGAAGGACTTTGAGGGGAAGCCATATGAAGAGCAGCTGAGGTCACTCAGTTTGGTCAGTCTGGAGAAGGGGAGACTGACGAAAGTCCTCGTTGCAGTCTACATACATCTAGGTGAGTGTGCAAAAACTTCAAACCACATTAGTTGTTTGGCAGATGAGAGTCACTAGAGAAAACTGTTGTAAACAATTTAAACAGTTGAGATTTTCTGGCTCACCACACACTTCATCAAATGAACTTCCTAAATGGGAAATGCAGAAATCTTGCCAAATAATTAGATCTGTTCTGCTGTGTTAAGTTCACAAGCCAATTTTGATGACTCCCTATGTAACCAGAGGAGAGGCAAGTTCCCGCAGAGGATAATTCATAACATTAACTCATGCTCTACGTGAATTCAGGGATACCCTCTGCTTCTCCACTGACCGTGGAGGAACACTGGGAATATCATCCCTAAAACGAAATAAGGTATATAACCTTAGATAGGGCTAGGATCCCTGCAGTTCCCAGTTTAATCTGAAAATATACAGTTTAGAAAATGCTTAAAAATGCTGACAAAAACTTGATAAAAGGGACCAAGTCCTGCCCCATTCACGAGAAGTACTTTAGGTTGTAATTTATGTTGGAAATCTCTTTGACAGTCTGCACAGGACAGTTTACTGCACAGTTACGCTTTTTTTTTTTTTAACTTTACAATACAAAGGAAGCTTGAACACAGGAAGTCTCATTGTCCCTCTGGTATCAGATTTATGATAGAAGCCTTTGCAGACAAGTTAGATATCCTGCGCAATAACTCCCAGCTCTCCAACCAGGGAGACAGCTCACAAAATATAATAGCTTGTAATTTTTCTCAATTACAAATGAAACTAAGATACAGCGTCCTGTGTGTAACATAAGGAAACTACAGTCAATATAATTTGTAAATAATGGTTTACACATGACAAAAATGTTTATATGTAAGTAAATAAAATGCTTGCATGTGGCAGGTTATAAAACATCAGCTTTCCAAATTATAATCTTTAAGTCAAAATGCATAATTTGTATACATTGTTAGAATCAGCTCATGACTGTAAAGGTCACTGCTCTGTGTAGTCATTTCTGTATGTTATTCCAGTGGAAAATATAATTGCTACTAATAAATATTTATATATTTTAGCTTTCTGTATAAGATGAAGCAACTGAAAACCTCTCAGCCGCACATGACCAGTCAGTTATTTGTAGATTTTCAGCAGACCAAAGGGGTGTTTATTAAATAATTGCCCTAGCTCTATTGCTATCAGCAGGATGTTGTAAATGTTCTGAGATAACTTTTAATAATCTAGGTCAGGTATTAATTACTGAATTTCCAGCCTGCCTAATTTAGACTTCTTCCAGTCCTTGCGCCCTGAATATAAAAAGAAATTCAGTGCAATAATTCACTAACTTTTCGTACTATTTTGCACTAACTTGATGCTGGTACGTCGATTAAAAAAATCTGATGAAAGCATTTGTGTAATAGACAAAAGCAATATAGAGTGTCAGCATCTCCAAATAAGGAGATAACTCAGTGAGTTGAGAAGTAGTTTGAATGGAAACACATGAGAAGAACCCTGAGCAAAAACAAGGTCATCCTGTGCCTAGATAGATTTCCAGGAAAACAATTGCTTAACTTCTGCGGGATTTAATTTAAATTAAATGTGCTGAAAGCTGCATAAATATTTGTGCCACCCAGGAGAGTGTGATTGCGATAGTAATTCATGTCCTGATGCATAGTCAATGCTTTTATACCCTCCTTTAAACTTTAGCATAAACTCTGTAGTGTCCTGGGGGCCTGCCCTTACCCAGCAGAAACTCTTGTTTTCTTAGAAAACAGCAAATGGATGATAAATGTGGATGATAAATGATTTTCACCTGTGATTGATGGTAGGTAGCCAACTAACAGTCAATTGTAGACCCACTTAAATTATCTAGCTCAAATATTTATTCTATACCTTGATATTCTTCCCTACTACAGCTAGATTTTTAGTCTGAAAAAGGGTAGTCATAATTAGCACTGCAAACAATTCATGTGCATTCATTTCAAGGGTGAGAAGATGAATGAAGAGAAGGGATTCTGGCAATATGGAAATCATTCTCAAGTGTGTCTGGGTGGATAATCCGTCTTTCATAGGGCCATTTAAAAGTCTGGGAGAAAGGTAATGGGAATTTATTGGGATCAACTCATGATAAAAACATTTTCTGTTGTAGCTAAAATGGACAACTGAAGAATTTCATTACAGATCAGAGGTTTCATCTGACCTGAAGCAGATATTTTTGGCTGCCAGGTATTTATTAAAATAAAGAGAATTAGCAGCACATGTGTGGAAGAGTAGTAAATTCTATTTTGTCAGTTTAGCCTCTGAAATGCTTTTTGGATTAAACTGTTGGGCAAACTTCTTCAGATTTTCTGAATAGTTCCAGAACAAACAAAAAAGCATTTTAAAAGTGAAATTACTTCATTATTAAAAGATAAGTAGACTCTTCACCTCAACTTGACTCCTATTCCAAGTAGTTTTGTGGTATCAATGTGCCATTTTTTTATGTGTTCCTTTTTTTTCCTTCTTTTGAGGAATAATGAAGACCATAGGGATCTTTTTAAAAGCCTCTTCTACTTGTTTTGTTATATTGATATCTTTTTCCTCTTTTTGTTTGCATTCTCACAAATTGAGGTTAGAAGCTCTTTGCTATTGCAGAGGATGCTAAACTCTTCAAGGTCAGAATGATAAAATAGAACATTCTTTCTAGGTCTTACATACTCGCAGCTGGACTCCTTTGCATATAAGGCTAAGACAAATTAAATATATAGGTATCAAATTTTAAAAAATTCATCTAAAGTTTTGGTTGGGTTTAGGGATTGGACAAGATAATCTCCAGACGTTCCTCCCGAGATGACCTGTTTTATGATTCTGTATTAGTTGCAAACCCACAAGCAGTTAACTACTAGTAATTACTTTAAAATTAAAATACAGAAATTAAATTTCTTTGCGCCTTACTTTATATCACAGAAATACAGTTGACTATTTGGAAATGACTTTTTTTGTAAACTATTGTGTTATGCTTTTGTTTTTTAATCTCAAGCATTCCTATTACTCTCTGGTGAAATACAGTGCTGTGACCTTTCCCAGAGATAAAGGATCATACTAGAAATCTTAAATTCTGGTAATGAGTGCCTGTATTCACAGTGATTAAATGGGAATGGATACATCCACAGCATCTAAAATACAATGAGAAACATTATGTGCCATTAGGCCTTTAGAACATGACCTTCTCAAAAGATGCAGCTGATGTATTATGCCTGCCATGCATAGCAGTGAAATGATTTCTTATGACCATATTTTGTTAAATTCTTAGTTAAAAATATGTAGTAGATTTTGCACCTAGAGTGTAAATGGTTTTGTGTGTTGCTCTTGATTCTATGTCTTCCTCCCCAATACCTGGCATGAATTATTTGGATGTGAAAGGTGCTATGGGATATTACTGTCATCTGCTTAAAAATAAGTATTTTGGTGGGTTTTGGCACAATAGTACTAAAGTAACTGATATTACATTTGGTGCCATTTATTCTGAAGCATATTTAGAGGAAACTATAAACAGTAAATAATTTGAGATTTCAGATTCTCTGTGGAAGGATCTGAAAAATGTGACTAACAGGCTTATTCAGGCTGCAGTCCATATAAACTAAAAGTTTTATGAGGATCACTTATTGGTGTCTCGAATGCTGAAGGAATCTGTGGATCTTAAATTTTTATTACATACTATATGCAAGATTTACAAAAACCTTTTACCATTTACAATTTCAGTAGTTCTTGGAAGATGTACTAAGACCAACCCTGCTCACATCTGAATATTTCAAAATACAACTTCTATATATTGCAAACGACAGGCCCTGATGCATCTTTCTGAGCACTATAATTTGTATGGAAGGCTTGTGCACCTGAAGTTAAACTTCACTATGAAAAAGCATTTGAAAAAAACCCAGTTCCTAATTTAGATTAAAATATTTTAGAATCATGTTGAGAGTGCACTGGAATTCCAAGCACATAGCACAGGACTGTGATATTCTACAATTTTCCTAAATGTGCATAATTTTTTTACCTATTAATGACTTGTTTAATGCTGTTCAAGAAGGTGCACAGAGTTTTATGCACAAAATTTATTGCCAGGGCAGGAAGGTGACACAGACATGAGACAGGCTGATGTATGAGTACACAGGTTGGGTGTTATATATGCCATATAGGGGCTGCATGCTTTTTTTGTTTCCCAAGCACAGCACACTTTCATTTTAAAAATAAAACCTGATGGCCTGTATGGATTTGGGCAAGCTTAATATATAGCAATATGTTCCCTGCTGTTTCACACTCCATTCTTTCTTTTACCTAATACAAGAAGTTTAAATGTTTTGGTATGGGCCTTAGCTACCTGCTTTCTGTTCAATATTCAAAAATTGATTAATAAAGATATTGACTATGAATTTCTTAGTAGACTTAAGTTGATTCAGCAGTGGATTCACTGTGAAAAGTAGTGAAAAGAGACTTCTTTCAAGCGTTAAGTAATGGTAATTCTTGCTCAATGACCTTGGACATTCATTCACTCCCCAGAGATTGTTAGGACTATCTTTAGCTCATCAGAAGTGAGATATCAACACCTTAGGTGGCACTTGGTGCAGCAGGAAAAGACAGATTCCCTGTTAGCAGAAATTTTCAGAAATCAATTAAGTTCGTAGAGCTACATCAGCTTCTATCAGCAGGAGATCAGTTCTGAAACAGCTATGAAAAAGCGAGAGCAGCTGCAGTTAGTCTGAGGAAAGGTCTGTGCATCTCCAGCTGTGACCAATACCACATGCATACGGATTAGTGTAAGAATGCAAGCACACATCAATGCTGTCCTGCCCACCAACCCAGTATACTGCAATTTGCACTCATTTCCTGAGCTAGAGAATGCCTCTGTTACAGTGGAGGCAAGAGAATGAAACATTGAATGGATTAGAAAATAGGCAGTTTTAAATAAAAGGTGATTTACTTATATAATTAAGCAGTAATTGCTAGTTCATGCAAGAGATTATGAAACAGTAACAAATGGGCCAATACATCTAGGGTGAAGGTGGGAAGAGACAAATGAAGAAGCAGAATTCATGCATTAATGACGGACATGATGGCAGTAGAGGACTGAAAGATAGTGTTGGATCTAATCTCTGTCCATTCCAAATTTCAAACAATTGTAGATCTGAGAAATTTTTCAGCAGTGGAGAGGCTAATTTTTCATATGACCAAGAGCAATAGGGTCTTAAACACTGCTGAGACAAAACAATGACTTGCAACCTGTAGAGAGATGCTATGGCAAAAAAAAAACCCTCCCTGATTGAGTGTGATTAACTTGATACATGAGCATTATTTATATTATTGTTTAAATTATTTAAATATAGATTAACATTTTTAAAGGAGTTTATGATGTGTTCTTGCTGTGTCTGGAAACTTGTATAACTTTGCGTAGGTCAAAATCTTCATTTAAGACACATTTTAAACAGCACTAAGTTAAGGTCAACATTTTTAATAATTTTTTTTTCTCCTAATGCTACTGTGAAGTAATAGGGTTTTCATTCATATTTTATCTTAGAACTATAAAGTTAATAGTTGCTTTGTACTACACCATTTGCATTAAATCTAAGGCAGCATGAAACTCTGCTAAATATTAAAGAGTTTGAGATGGAAGCAGAAAATTTACGTTGTTAGTCAAAACTTCGTTTATTAGGATCTAGCAGCATGACTTGCATAAGAAATGGGGAGAAAATATACATAGCCAACAGAAACAGGGAAGGAAGGAACACATTCAATTAAAGGAAATTTATGTAGGTATATAAATCACATTAATCACACTCAGAAGACCTAACATTTATCTGTTATATACGAACTACTAGCAAGGGTTGATTCTTTCTGAGTTTTATAGTTTTTTGTTACACCAAGAATTCAAAAGACATTCAAGGGAAGTTGGTATCCTGGATAAAATATAAAATTAAGTTGAGGTTTTGCGACCTCTTTTTTGAAATTCAGAATAACTTTTAAAAAGCTGTTGAAAGCAAGCGAGTAATAACGAATAATAATACCAAAAAAGTTATTTTTCAAACAACTACTTGCAACACCAAAACTCAATATGATTTTCTCATTCTTCTTCTGGGCTTTGATGCATGTAGATAATGTCATTCTCCATTCTCCAAGGATAAAAGTGAGGAAACATGAATAAATTAGTTGCTAGAAACTGAATTTATGTTGAAAGAAATAGATAACCAGCTTAAACGGATATTTTGTGGGTTTTGTAAATAATATTTCATTATTTGAGTATTATAGCTGCTTCACTTTATATATGTTTATCCTGACATTGGAGTAGGGAGTGCTTTCTTATTTAGAAAACTGACGTATGAGAATTTTTACTGCAATCAAGTGGGATATTTCCTGAGAGATTCTGAAGCACCTGGAATGAGGGTTTGTGTATATTCTCCACTTAGGCTACCTCAAATACAGTGTGCTTGCTATATGCATAAAAACACATACATTTGCCTGCACAGACATAAACACAGACTACTTCTCTCAAGGGGAAACTGTTGATTTGTCAAGTCTTGTTCAGTGTTCTACATCTAAACTTTTCTAAATACAAAAGACCCTGTTGCAATTCCAACTTCTTATAAAAGCTCTTTGGCCCTCATAAAAGGATATTTATGTGTCCAGGCCTCTATAGCCAACTGGAGATAGCCCAAAAGAGAATAAGGCATACTCTCTTACGAGAGTAAGAAAAGAAAAATTTGAAGAACTGAGTTTATTTAATGACAGTGGATGTAAATAAAATTATAAGGACTGAAGCAGATGTTTTAAGCTATCTAAAAGGCAGCAATCTATGAACGGTATGGTGCTGGGTTAATGGTTGGACTCGATCTTTTAGGTTCAGTCAAGAAAAATACTGCAGTCCATCACTAAACTTTTGGTTTTCAATTAGTGATCTGTTCAAACATCAGTGTCCCCTTCCTTTAACTTGGTTGCTCTTTGATGGTTTCTGTGTAGATTTTTTTTCCTTGTAACTATGCCAGTGGCCTTTTTCTGCATCCTAATGATTTTTCAGTCCTGAAAATAAGAGCTGAATTTGATTCAGGGAGTTGTCTCAAAGATAATGAATCCTTCCTTCTTCCTATTCTTCCTTCTTTCCTACTCAGAAAGAGTGAAGTTTGAAATAAATCTTTTTAAGAAAGGGCACTGCCAATCATCAAAGCTGAGTAGTATCCACTCCAGTAATAGCAACCAGGTATAACATACACAGTGGCCATGTACTGTAAGGTAAGGAATTTCTTTTTAAAATGTCTCCATTGAAGTGAAAAGTATTTGTAGGGAAAGCAACAAAAAAGAGGTGATCTCTTTTAGCTAATAAGGTCAAGTATATCTTCTGGAAAGGTACAAAATATACAGTTAGATGAGTTAGGTGACTAACATGGAAATGAAGAAGAAAATTTTTCAGTGGAAATAGGGGTTTTTTCACATTATTTTATTTTATTACTATGTGTGGATACTTACACTGTGTTTATCATGTGCATTCATTATGATCACATTGGATATAGATTTATAGATTGACTTAATGTGTTTACTCCCCAAGCTTCTGAGTGTTGTATTACTTTGTTGGTGCCTCTTATTTTTCAGAACATTAAAATGAAGTGTGTGTAGGACAATGCTACCACATGGTCTTCATGCTCAATTTTTTGTGCACTATATAGCCAAAGATAAAGGAATTTCTGACATTACAAATAGTGAATTTGCGAAGGGAATTGAAGGCTTTCTTTAAAATATGACTTTCACCTATATCCACATAGTACTTTCTGTAAAGAAAAAGAATTGTAAAATATCTACATGATTAAGTGTCTGATGTCAACAGGCCTGAGAACATTTAATCTCAGTAGAACTTTCCCTACCTGTGTGAATTCAAATTCATGTTATATTAATCACACTCTCTATGTTAACGTACCTTATGGAACTGCAATGTTTTTTGATGATGAATCCTTCAAATAGGACTCTCTGTATGACAGACATAGAGCTTATGCCAGTGTAAGATTGATGTTGATTCTTTCAGCACGCATAACCCTTGGGCAATAGACTTGCCCTCTTTTTTTGACTGTTATTAATTCATCCAAAGCAAATTTTCTCCATTATGCTGCCTTTAAAGCAGAGGCAACTCATGAATATAAGGGTCCCTTTTTTTTTTTTTTTCTTCCCATAAAAGATGCAGTATATAAATTAATAATTGGTAGAAAAGGTAGTGCTTCAAGTCTGTAAGTGGAAGGCACTGTAATTTTAGGAAGAAATAAGAAGTGAAAACTTATTTAGTCTGTTGTAGAATAATGTATTTTTTCTAATCAGGATAATATATAGAGAATACATATTTTTAATCTTTTTTCTTTAAGGGGAAAAAATGATAGAGTCATTTTAAAAATAGCACACATGATTGCAGCAACCACAAAGTTCATTTACCTGCATTATCCTCTCAATGGCTAAAGGATTTTTTGTCACCTCCCATTAAGGCAAATTGAAGTTGAAAGAATAAATTCTCTTACGGAGTTACAAAGCTATGCCATTTCTTCTCTCTCAGTCTTGGACATCAGTTCACGTCTTCTGTCTTTCCTTTGCTCTCCAATCTCATTAGCTTGATTGCTTATCCTTCCTTCAGCCTTCTAAGAAGAAATATAGGGGGTTTTTTTCACAGAAAATCATCTAAGAAAGATAAAGATTTTGAACTTGAAAAAAAAAAATACCTGAAAGGATTTTCAGAAATAACATTTTTTTAAGGTTATTTGAAACAAAGTTTTTTTTTTCTTTTTCCCTTTAAAACAGCAGCACAGTTTTGTACTTTTCAGAGATGAGTTCATATCAAGTTTTATTTTCATATCAAGTTTTATTACAGTGTGCATATGATACATTATGTGTGCCTGTGCCTGCACACGAGTCATGTTCCTATACATGAGCACATTGCCTCAAGTAATAATCATCTGTGAATTAGCATGATGGTGATAACAAGTGCAGAATTGCTTTCATGGGTATAATAAAGAATGGCAGGATAGATTTTTATCTACACTGCTTTAAAAAAAAAAATCTGTCCTAAAGGCTATTTGTTAATTAAGTACTGTCTGTACTGTTCTGAAATATCTTTGTTCCTTGAGTGAAACAGTATTAAAATTCAGGGTTTGTGTGATACATACATACATTTAGTTACCACTAACTAGCATTCATTTCAATTAACATCAAACAAAAATTTCTTTCTCTAAAAGAAAACATAGGTATTTTTCAAAACTATGTTAGTTTGTCATGAATAAAGAAGAAAGGCTGCGAAACTAGAAAGCCAGGGAACTGGCCAGAAATTTAATCATGAGAAAGCCTTGGCTCCAGAGGCAAAATAATTCAAAATTTGTTTTTTATTGACTCAAAATAGACAAAAATCAGAGTACTGATTCACTGTTTTGTTTTCTCCTTTACCTGAAAATGAAAGCAAAATGCAAGGAGTTGCTGGGATTTTTTTCTATGATTAGTGTTGGTGAATTGTAGTACACAGAGACAAGTTTATATACATCTATATCTTTTTTTAATACTCAAATGTTCATTCCTACTGCTTTTGTTTTGATATGTGAACCTTAGAGGTTTCCATGATATGCAGCAAAATACTAAATAAGAATATATTATTGTTGCATTTATTAGTCAAATGACAAGCCATCTCTGAAGAGCAGATATTTGGCTGTGCAAAGCCTTGCATTTTTCTAAGAAAAGAAAGAATTTTTTTTCAAAATATTGATTTCGTTACATTTTATTTCATTCAAAATCTCCCACTTAGAAACCCTGGCAGTTATTAAAAGCAGTATATCCTTCCTGTCAGAATAATTTTGCCCAACAGATACTCCAGTTACAAAACTCCTTCATGCTTGAAACATTATGATATATTTCAGTTTCCTAAAGGACCCAAAGTGCTTCTTATGTCATACTTTGCTCTGAATTATTAGTGCAGCCATCATTGTAGTACAGTATTGCCAATAGTAATCTTGCAAACCTGTTAAGTAGAAGGAGATAGCAAAATAAACTTTGACTGGTTGGAAGTGAAAGAGTTCTTTTTCCATTTTCTATTGTGAAAAACTTTAGAAATAACATTCCTGGGCTGTTTTGCTTGGTGCTTTACAAAAATGGAAACAAAAGAAAGCCTGAAATCAAGAATACTTACAGTCTAACTTGTGACCTGTACTAACAACAGTTGGTTGTACCACTTGATGGCACAAGTAAACATTTTAGGAGGCATCCATGGATTTTCATTTAAAGATCATCATGCAGTGAGATGTCCTCAGCAATATCACATGCAAATATTGAATAGCCTTTAATGCTGTTGCAAAGCTGAGGAAAATATTTTTAAGAAGAAATTTGGACCTGAACAGTTGCTCTTGTTTTATAGTCCTGCATGTTTGTGTTTAATAATCCTTGCGTGTGGGGATTTTGTTGCCATAGAAATATGAGTTTTTAGTTTTGCAAAATTATGCAAATTTTTTTTTCTTGTTAAAATATTCATGAAGGAGTACAGTCAGAGAAGAGGGGGAAGGGTTGGCTCTTGTGTTTTAATGGAACTGGACTTTGACATAAATGTTGTAATTAGCCATTCATTCTACTATTACAGGAAGACATTTATTTATATGACTACTGTAATTACAATTTGCCCCTTTGGAACCACAGACCATAGAACTGGGAGACTAACATTTAATCAGTAAAATTAAGAATTACTTTCAATTATGAGATTGTTGACAGCTAAGACCAGCAGTAAACAGTTTTTATTTAGAAACTTTTGATGAGGATATGTTACTTAGAAACATGTCTCAGAGTTGATGCTCAAATAGTGAATTTGATTTCAATATCACTAGTAGTCTGAAACATCCTCCAGTTGAATAAAAAGTGATATTTTTACCCAGACTTATACCATTTAGCCACTCTGGCCTGCTAAATTGATGCTTATAGCATCAGAGCAGCAGTTGCAGCAGCTGTTGAGTTTGTATTAACTGGTTTGGTTTTTTTCTTTTCCTTCAGTTTAACTGTATTCAGTCAGGGAAAAATGTCTGCAACTGTGTATAAAAGGATAATTTCTTTAAATATCCTTCTATTATGCATGCTTGACAAACTATGCTACAGGGTCACAGCTTCTGGTATATTTTTGCCAGATTGGTAGACTTCCAAAGATTGAGATTTACCTGCCACCACAGTAATAGATATGGGCACTAATTGTACATGAATTAGGCTATCACATCACTACTGGAAGAATAGACTTCTGGTTTGTGCGTTTTTGAATCCTTGATCTAATCACAGCAGCTTGGGGAGCAGTGGTTGGGAAGGCACAGTCAAGATCATATGGAAAGCAAAGAAAAAGAGAGTGAGTAACCATATCAAGGTTATGTGCTTTGGTTACTGAGGTTAAGTCACTGTAACAAAGTATTCACATATTTTACATTTTGTAAGGGTTTATTATTAGCTGTATTTTAGACTTCAGGAGCGGTTGACCAGAGAGTTCTCTTTCTCTTCCAGAGTGAGAGGAAATGACAGCTAGGAATTAGGGTAGAGATTTGAGAATTTATAGAGTAAATACATTTCAGGAGACAGCATATAATCTTACTGTGCAAATTTTTCGGTCAGTCACTGATTACATTAATTTTTGCAGTGCTGAGTTCCGAAGGAGCAGCTACTCAATGTAAGTAGGAGTAGCAGCAGAGGGCTCACAGCACAGCTGATGTTATTCAGTTCCCATCTTCCTTAGGAGCTGAGACTTATTCCATTTTTCATTTTAGAGGTCCATGATATAATTAGATGTTTCAACATTATATATTAAACACGAGTAGTTGTATTTTATTTAGACATCCAAATAATACAGTCTAGTTCATCCAAGAAAGAAGAGAACTAGGGTTATGAAATTATAACTTTAATACAGTAGCTCAATAACAGTGAGACTGGGCTAAATTTATGGGCATAATTTTGAAAAATGTAAGACCTTCTTATTGATTCTTAAAAATTATTTCCCATTTAAATGCTTCCTAGCACATATATTGAATTAAAGGAATTGTGCAATATTTTAATTGGTCTAAATTGTTTGTGACAAACAATTGTAAATATGAAGGGCCTGGAAATAGGCATCTGATTGTCATGTTTAGAATGGCAGACATTATCAACCACTATGCCAAAATTATGCCTTGAACTTCTGGAGCAAGAAGAAAAAGGCACCAGGACCAAAAATCAAAAAGGTTTAAGTTGTCTGGTTACACTTGATCTACCGATATTCTAGCAAAAACAAGGGATACTTTCAAGGGATGACTAAGGACATACTCACTAGATTTTAGTGTCTTCCCCTCTTGGTACTCTTTCTTTCCTCATGTTTCCAATGTGTTTGAATCTGAATACATGGTATATCTCTGATAGGTGCAGGGTATTCTTTCTATGACCAAGTGATCAGATGCTGTGAAAGTCTTTGCTTAGTTAAGACTAATAAGTGTTCTGAAAAGGTCATGCTTGCTCAAATTTTGAGAATAAAATAGAGAAGAGACATGGTCAAGGTATACAAGAAATACAATTTAGCAGAGTTTTCGTTGCTCCTTATGAGTTGTGTTTAGTCTTTGGACAGGTTTTACTTGTCTCCTAAGCAAAAAACATTCACTTAGGAAAAAAAAAAAAAAGTAAACCCACAGATTTGATTGTTCTTTCCATTGCTGGGAAAAAATTTAAATATTAATATTTATTATGAATATGTTGTTCCATTGTCTAATGAAACAACATTTTCACAATATTTGTGAAGAAAACTCCTTTGAATAGGAATTTAAATAAAACTCCTTTTACTCAACTCTGCCTTGATCTAGGATCAGCAGAGGAAACACTAAAAATTAAAGAGTCTGCATCATAACATCATGGATAAGATTCCAGGAAAGAATGGCTTAGAAATCTTGGCTGTCAGAGTGGTTTGTTTGAAGAAACTGGAAATGACAGTGAATGGTTTGAAATTCTCTGTTTTCCCTTTGAATGGTTCAATATTGTAGACAAATTCTCATGGAAAGCAATTGAACTAACCACTGATAAGTAGTCAGGCTACTTTATTTAAACTTACTTCCTCACTTGGTCTACTTCTCTGGAAGCAGTATTCTGAAAAATTGAAAATAAGCAGAATGTAGCATCAAATTATACAGAAGAATTGTGAGTGTACTTAAGCAGGGAAACTAGGTTTTTGAACTATCTGACATAGAGTTGGGGGGACTCTAGGCAGCAGAGTGCTTGGGGAAAGAGTCCTTTCTTTCAGGGGAAAAGTTTAACTTCCTTATGAAAAAACCCTGACTTTTTTTTTTTAAGCTAGCCAGAGCTATACTGTCATTCAAATAAAATATGATTATTCTGCTCCCTGCTTTATCTGAAATATTGCTCTAATGCCTCAGAAGAGCTTTTATATCCTATCTAAATTCAATCTGTCTAAGAGAGGAGAGTCTATTTAATCTCTAATTGGATCTGGAGTAGAACTAACACATGCAATCTTTACTGAGAGCTATTACTAAATGAGGAAAGGTTTGATGTCTTCTTAGTGATGGTTCTATCAGAATTCTTTTCTAGTCCCTGCCTTCCCTCACACTACAACTAGGTCGAAGACTGGATCAGCAAAATCCAATTAAATATCATAAATTTACAGCTGGTACTTTTTCATAAAGAAGATAATAATCCAGATGAGAGCTGAATTACCAGTGAAGTATTTCCTTCACCACAAGTAAATTAAGTGATAAAAAGCAGGCCTTGGTCCATTCACTACTACACTGAGTGGGCTGCTGGAAGAACACATGTGCACTTAGCCATCAGTAAAGGTGGTACATTGTTCAGTGGCTTGTCAAACCATATCACAAGTGCTTAGGTGCAGATGAATTATGGACTAACTTTTTCACCACAAATAAACTGGGAAAAAATCTTATTTTATTTAAAGCATTTCCTTCACATGGGTAGTACTAATATTCTGGAGGCAGATATCTCTACATTTGCTGAAATCCGTGTCATAAAATAAATGGGTACCTAGAGAGTTTGTGAAGGTGAAAGAGTCCAAATCTACTTCAACCTTTTATTGCAGCTCTATTTCATGGAAACTCAAGAAAGCTAGCAGGGAATGTTCAACTGTGTATGTTATGATTCCATTACCTTTAAGCACAGTATCTAGTGGTAGATAGTGCCATAGGAATATGACAGAGCCACTGGAAGATGGGGTGAATATCTGTATAATTTCTCAGAATCATAAGAATCATGTCATATCAAGCAAGAAAATAATATTCACAGGTGTATCAGGAAACAAGTGGGGTGTTTGTTTGTTTTGTGGATGTCTTCCAGAATAAGAAAATATTATTATCTCCTAGAACCCTAAGTTACTATTAGCAACTTGCTGTGAGACTCCTTGATTTTTCATTCAGCTGTATGTGTGTTAACTTTCTCCACAGAAATATTCTGCCCATTCATATTTGTAGCCTTTGCACTTTTCCCCCCATTTTTCAATTTTTCTGGTAGCATTTGTTTATTTGGTATAATTCTAATTGCAAGACCATGTATATAATTATATAATAGCAAGCATAATTCATGTTTTTCCAAATCCTTTTACCTTTATCCAGATGTATTGTAACTATATTGGTTTAATAAAAATATTAACAGTCCTTATAATGGCTATCTCTCTAATACAATATGTCAGTGACTATATTTCTGCCACAATCACTAACAGTGAAGAGGGAAAAGATAGTTCAACTTGTTGATATTTATTGATGCTTAAGGATGGGATTTACTGGTGAAATTGGCAGCGTTGGATTGATGGTTGGACTTGAGGATCTTAGAGTTCTTTTCCAACATAAATGAGTCTTATGATTGTATGATGCCTTTTATTTCACTGATTTTGAAAGTCTGGTGTTGTATGAGTATTGGTCTAAATCTAGTTTAATGCAGTAATTTTTTGAAGGTGTTGTGTTCTCTTGGATTAAGCCTGACATCCAAGCCTTTATTAGTTAAATCCACTGTTGTGTAGATTTTACTACCAAACATCTGAGCAAGGGGTATTTGTTATATTTCAATAATACACTTAGTGCATAGTTATTTATTCATTTGCAAAATCTTGTTTTCCAAGTTGCTTTTTAAATATAAATACAAAGTGGAATGATTTGAAGGTTGTCCTTTGGTGGACTCACCGACCAGCCACTTTTCTTTGACTCTACAGAGGACTTCTTTCAGTTGCCTACACGTAACCACGTAGTGCCATATCAGATGCCCCAGTTCATATTTAGGCACTTTAATCACAAACTGAGTCTCTTCTTAACTGACACAAGAGCATTTTACTGCTTAATGAGATACAGGATTGTAATCAGCACCCTGTTCAAAGGAGATAGCTTCTAATCTTCTGAAGTTACATTTGGCAGATGTTTAGAAGATGTGAGGCAACCCCCAGTGCAGTGGACTAAGTGCTAAACCTTTACAGGCAGAGTTACAAGACGCATTGGAAAGGCAGAGTGTGAATCTTCATGCAGTAACTCAAGACCAAGGTGGAATATAAATCTGTATAAGAAGGAGATATTCTCCAAGGACATTAGCAGGAGAGATCCTGACAGCTTGCCTTGGGAAAGCATTGGTAGCACATTCACTAAGTGCAGGAAGAGACAGACTTGTAACGATTGATTTCCATATGAAGAGATGCAACCTTTCCTCACCTCTAGCCTTGCTAATATTTGTAGAAATGTTTGTTTTCAATGCTGTAAGTATTTGTGGTTTACTATCACTTATCTTTGCCTAAAAGTAATTCTAGCGGGACAAGCATAAAACATCAGAACATGCTTTACACAGGATAATACTGGATGCTTCCTCCTACCCCCCAGGCTCTTTTGCTGTTGAGCAGAGGCATTTGTTCACAGGAAAGGAACCATCTTTTCTGCTTCAGTTTTGGTTGACCCTCTATTAGGGTGTTGCAAAATAGTCTTGTCTCTGGTTTTATCCTTATGAGTGTGTAACATAGTAGCAGAGTACAGTTAACAGTGAACAACTGCAAAAAGCCCCAAAAACTTACCTGCCAGAAACTTCTTGGATTAGAACCAAGATAGCTGTGATTTCTCTCTCCTATGCTTGTTATTTCTTGGGGAGTCTGCCACTATTCTTGAACACATAGATTCTGCCTCCAAAGCTGGGAAGAAATATTTGATGCATTAATCTAAAAACAGGTGGGAGAGACAAGGGAAATTCTGTGGAACTTCCTTGACATTTTTAGATAGCTATTCTTGTCTCAACAATACATGCCTCTGTCACCTGCAAGGCAAACTTTTATGCCGTGTTCTCTTTGGTGTTGATGGTCTCAGATGGCAGTCCTTGAAGCAGAACTCTGAATCTTTGAGTGATACAGAGAAAAACATGAAAGTAGAGGGATCTCATGAGCGCCCAATTTCTGTATTGCAGTTATATTTAAAATTCAGTGAAAAGGACATTTTGCACAAGATGACATGCAGTACATGGATTGTTCTCTGAATTCCTTTGCTTTGTGAATGAACTTGTACTTTAAATATGCAGAGGAAGGAAATCACCATTGCAAACAATGACGAAAGGAGGTAGTACTTCTTGGTTTATGTAAGTTTGAGGTTTTTTTCTAATCTGTATTGGTATTATAAAGCATAAAAGGTAAATACATATTCTGAACCATGAGGTATTGTCTACAGTTAGTGCCTTTTGGGGACCTTGTCTTCGGTGTGTGAGCCTGTTTGTGATATGCAAATCTTGCCAGTTGCAGCAGTGAAATTCAGACTGCTGTGGCTAACAGAGACCTCAAGAGATTTCTTAGTCCAACTCTTAGGCATCATATCCAGAGTATCTCTGACATGTTGAACTCCTGCTAACTAATGAACTACTTCAATAGCATTTTCAAGTAATTTGATACTGTTTTGACTGTCCTTAGAATCAGCTGTCTGTATAGTCAGGCTGAATCTTCTTCATGCCTTCCCTGCAGTTGTCACAGGTAAATAAAAATGGCCACTGCATTTTTCCAGACTTCTACATTTTGGTAAATTATTTTCCTATTTTCTCTGACTGTTCTCTTTTTTGGACTAGGCAACCCATCCCTTTCCTCATGTGTTTTCTGTTGTTTATATATTAGGAGTCCTTAATCCATTCTACCTGCCTTTCCTTTAGGATATTTTTCTTTTTATTTTCCTTTTTTTTTTTTTTTTTTTCCTGCACTTGTGACCTATCAGTTCCCGTGTTGGGTTTTCCCATTATTTTCACTCCCCTGAATCTTTGTTGATAGTCTGAACTTGAAATAGAAATGATAAAATTCTGCAAAAATTACTCTTCTAAAATGTTCGTGTGCAGCTGAAAGCAATTCTGGGTACTCCTTGCAGCATTTCAGGTATCTAAATTTTCTATGTTCCTCTTGCTGCTACACACCACTGCTTAGACTTGACCACAGGGAAAACAAAAATGCTGTAACAACTATATCCAGGGAAAAAATGTCTTTTCATGTTGTTACGGTCCAGGCTTTTAAGTGGTTGCATCGGTCCCAGCAGGTTTGGGCACTATGTAGATAGACATGTGATGCCACTGTTTGCCAGTGACTGAACTAGGAGGAGCTGCAGACTCCATCAAGGGTAGAGAGAGAGGCCTTACAGGGAGCCATCACCAGCAATATCTAACAAAAGCATGTGCTGGATTCTGTCCCTGGGATCAGGTACTCCTCCTTAAATACACAAATTGTGAGGTAAGAGGCTGGAGAGCACCACTGGGAAAAGAGATCAGGGGATTTTGGTTGATGGTAAGTTGGACGCAAGTCAGCGGTACCCTGGCAGCCAGCAGGGCAAAAATTGTCCTGGGGGGCATCAGGCACAGCGCCACCAGCTGGGCAGGGGAGGGGATTGTCCTGCTCTGCTCTGCACCGGGGCTGCCTCACCTCAAGCAATGTGTGTACTTTTGGGCACCTCAAAGACATCAGATTAGTAAAGTAAGTCAAGGGGAAAGTGACAAAGTTAGTATGAGTGTCTTCCAGCTTGAGATATTCTATGATTGTATGATCCTTTAATTCTGTGATCCAAGATCCAGGTTATGAATAGGAGGGAATTTTCAGGCTTTAACCTAACAATTAGCTGCACAGCCTCAGATGTGGGGTTTTTTTCACCTTTATCACTAATTCAAAATCAGTTGATTTCTAGGCCTTAAATGCTGGAATGTTTTTTCACCCCTTGAGTTAGATTCATCATAAAATAATGAAGATGTTGACTTTCACTGCTTTCTGTTATGGTGTGCAAAAGCATCCAGTATGATGAAAAAATAGGTCTTTGAGAATAACCATATTATTCTCTTTGTAAAAGACTCACAAATTTGCTCTGTGGCAAAATTGGAAGGGCAGATTTTAATGTCATTTTAATATTCTCAGAGGGGAGGCATACATGGCAATGAAGTATGAGGAGACACATTTAAAACCAAAATATAGCTCTTGCAGGATTGGGTTTACTTATGCTGCTTCCAATCAATTAACAGAAAGTACTGTTTCTGTGCTGAACTCTGGAATTCAAGTCTGTGGCTTTTGATTTACATTGTACCATATTCCATTTTTAATGGAATAGCTTGTGTCAATGTCATGATTCTGAGGGCTAAAAGAGCATGGAAAATATATATTGCCATGACACAAGAGCCTGGTCATTGACTTCTCACACTGTAGTCTGGGTCAAACTGAGCAAAAGGGCTGAAACATTGTTTTAAAGTAAATTTATTTGACTCCACCAGGGAAAATTCTTACTTTATTTTAGGTTACAGTTCATTCTAAGAAAAACATCACAGCCCTTTTTTTTCTATTTTGGTTGTTTGCTCCATCAATGAAACTGAAGTTACTGAATTTTCTGTGGGTTGCTAAGACTAAATGAAGACCATATAACTGAACAAATATACTGAAAGTCTAATGCAAGTATCTAGTGGAAATTTGCACAGATTTTGTATCTGTTTCTGATTTCTCTGTTAGTTTGTGGGTTCAAGGAATTCACAGCCTTTGACACCTGCAATCCTCAGGGATCCACATGTGTTTTTGCAACACTAGAAATCTACTAATGCTCAAGAAAACTGCTCTCCAGTGGTTAAGGCCCATTTTCTCTTATTTAATTAGATTTTTTTTCCATCTTTTTATTTCCCAGGTAGCAGCTGCTGGAGGGCATCTAAAATTTACAGTCTCCTATGACATCACAGAAGAAGAGGAAGAAACAGCTAAATTGATGGTTCAATCTGATGTCATCATAGAGGTAAAGTATTTTCCACCAAAGAAAGAAATAAAGAAAAAGAAAAGAAAAAAGAAAGAAAGAAAGAAAGAGACAAAAAGAAACAAAAAGAGACAAAAAGAGAAAGAGAAAATGGCCTGATTTTTCAGATGTTCGGTGTGAAGTCTGGTGGTTGAGGACGCAAAACAGAAGGGTGCACATACTTTCAGCCAATTTCTAGTGTAAGAAAATGGGTACACTTCAGAAAACTAAAAGCTTCAATATCTCAAGGAGTCTCTAGTATTATTGAAATAGCTTAGAAAACTATGGTGCTTCCTGTTCATCAATGAAGAAATAAAATAGTTGGTCATTTGAGGTTATGCTTTGACATTCCTTCAGTTCATCTGTTCTTTTACACCTCAGCATTATATGAATTTGCTTTTGCCCATGAAGAGCCCTGCACCATGACACTAGGTTTTATCTGCATAATCCAAACTTTCCTTTCCACTGCTTTTCAATTCTATCAGGCAAGCCCATTGCAGGTTTATGAAAGGTGAATATTACTCCTGATATTTGTTATTCTTGCACAATATATTATTCAATAAATCATGTACCCCAATGGCCTTTTTTTCATTACTTTTTTCATGTTTAAATCTCTCTCTTTCATGGCTCTCTCTAGGGAGGTGACTTGAAAATCAGCACTCCAAAAGGGATAATTCACCTGCAGCCTTCTGAAGAGCACACGGAAGAAATTGTGCTGAAACCAGAATCTTTCTCAGTGCATGGCACCGATGTTCCAGTCAGCAGGAGGGAGTTCATGACTGTCCTTGCAAACGTGAAGAGGATCCTCATAAGAGCCACATACAGCAATGGGAGGAATGCCATCTACAGGTGAATGTGAGGAACGGGTCCCTTGCTACAGGCAGCTTCTCAAAAGAGTTGTTTTCTCCCTTCAGTGAACTAGGCTGATGTAATTTAAAACACTCTAATTTATTATCATGAAACTCATAGCATTCATTTACACTTTAAAACTTTTTTTAATATGTTTCTCATTTTGGGTAAACAGGAGTAGGAAGGCAACAGAAAGAAGCAGCCGTTTAAGAAAATGAAATTACATGGACTATTAAGGCATAAATGACAGTTCTATAAATATGTTGATTTTGTGAAGACAGTAATTCCCATGTAGATGGTAAATCATGGAGAGCAGTAATAACATGTTGAAGTAGGAAATGATATATTGCTTATATATTGTTTTTCCCATTTAATGACCATACAGGGCCACATTAACAGTGGACCAGAGAATAATATCCTGAGTCTCCAAGCTGGAAAAGTGCCTCAAGGGGAATTTTCTGTGTTTTTAATCAGAACCACACACAGAACTGGCTAATCCCAAAGCCTTTCCCTTGATTTATGTCAGGATGCTGCATGGACTGCTCAAATTCACTGATTTGATGTGAACTCTTCTGAGTCCTCTGATAAAATTAAAGACATATGAGATGATACAATTCTATTTCAGTTGCTGCAGCGTGTTTGAAACTGTAAAGCTCATGTTGCATTTCAAATTTTCCTAAGAGCATGAACAAATACTCCAGATGGGCTAAAAAAAAGTCTCTCCTGATACTGTGTGATTAACATTAACAGTTAGGTGGCATAAGTAATATTTTTAAAATGTGTACTGGAATTGATTGCAGAGTAGCTTTTTACTCACAAGGCATGAAACCTGAAATGCTCTCTAATCTACACATCACTTGATTCAGTGGCATAAGCCAATTTGGAATGGAGGGAGCTGATAGCACATTTAGTGATTATTTGCTGAGCACAGACATAGATTTTGCTGCTGTGAAATTTCTTAAGCAATCTAACCACCATTTGAATTTTTAGGTAATTAAAATATAACCTAAATTGAAAGGCAGGTTGTGTCAACAGCATACAGTTTTCTGATTTGAGCTTTATCAGTGTAAATTTTTTCCCTGCAAAAGAATTCATATCGCATCAGTCTCTGTCTTTTTCTCTGGTTAATTAGTATGTATGACATCTCTGTAAGTAAGTTTGTGAATCATAACTAGCTTGAGTTTGGGCCAAACTGCCTCCTAATTTGCTCATTCAGTCATCAACTTTGTATTCTTTTGCATCTCCTTGCATCCAGTTTGAAAGCCTTTCATCGTCCCTCAGCTTCCCACCCGGGTTTTTGAGGAGAACCAAAACACCATGCCAGAGCTCACCTCCTATGCACTATGAGCAGACCATGAGAAGCTGTTAATTCACAACTTACAGCTGAGACTAGTGGGAGCTCAGTGAGTGATGATAGTCTGCTCTCTCCTCATTCAAATAAAAAAAACCCCAAACCATTACTCAGAATTTTCCAAACTAAAGGAGTGCAGGAGCAATTTTGAGGTGAACGATAGGGGCTTTTATGCTATTTTTAAAGCAGATATTTAAGTTTGACTTTCTTTGGACCAGGGGTCTTACTGAGTAGTACGGGAAATCCAAACTTTTAAAGGAGATATGTAGGACTGACTTTCCTTGGACAAAAGATGTTACTAAGTATTATGGGAAACGCAAACTTCAGTTATCAGAGATTTACATATATTTGTGTACTGACATTTGTACTAGTAGGAGAAGGGGGGCTCTCCTACAAAGCACACTTCGACTGGGCAGTTGTGATGCAAGTGCAGTGCTGGACGTGTAATGGCTCCATCCTGCCTGTACTGTGGAACAGTGTGGGTGGGATGGATGAGATCCCCTCTGGGCAACACTGTAGAGTTCGGGTAACCACACACACAGAGACCTGGCACAATCTATAGAATGTGCCTTGTAAGTAAGATATGGCAGAGCTGTCTGTCAAATTTGGAAGACTGTACGTCACTGCCTGCATCCCAGATTACTGCTTTAGCCATATAGTCATGTGTGGTGCCTCACTGTTTCACAGCCTTGTTCAGATTCAGCCTTTGGGAACAGTTTAATGGTGTGTTACAGACAATTTGCTGAAAGCATTTTTTAAAAATACACTTTGAGAAGAGCTCTACAACACACATATAATTTAGACTTTACATGTTTGTTGCCATCAGCTTCTAGGGGTAGTGACATTACAGTTGTGAAGATTGCTCCCTTAAAGAGAATGAGTTAAAAGGGGGTTAGGGGAAGGAACTGAAGTAATTTTGAAGAGTATCTTTTTTGGTAAATTGATAAATAGTATTAAGTATGGCTCGTTCATTTCTAGCTGTCCCTCTGATGTCTCTTATTGGAGAAGAATGCAGTGGTTGCTGTATTAAGGTGTAATAAAGTAAACAATTTTATTGAGTGCTCTCAGGGTGCTCATTGCAGTTTAGCATAAGAGAGGAGAGGATGTGAAATTTCAGTCTTAATTAAATAAATTCAGTTTTTCATCTTTGATTTAAGTGCAGCAATGGTAGTTTCACCTGTTAGGGTGGGATTTATGGATTGATGTCTCCTCAGAACAATTCATGGTCCCAGGCACCTGTTGTAGCAGAAGCAGCATATACTGCCATCCAGTCCAGTTTATCAGCTGCTGTGTAGGGATATTGCTAATTTTCAGGATGTGCCTCATTACTGTTTTATATTCTCTTTGACTTTCACTCATGCTAAAACATACTAAGTGCATAGCTGTGCTCATAACTCTTAAGATCATACAAAACAACCCTTTTCTCCCCATTCTGCCCATTTAGTCCTTCAGGGAAAATACAGACCCAAGGAAGGAGACATTCTTTGTGATATCTAGGGCTGACTAAGGACTCCAAAGGAGTTGATGGTCTCCAAAGGAAGACATTTTTGAAAAGAAATAGTGTAGAGCTAAGCCCTAATAGACAATTAGATATGAACTAAAAGGTTTTTATTGTCTTTAAACAGGTATGTGCAGGGGACAGATGGATATTCCTCTGAGAGGGTTAAGAGGGTCTGACAGAGAGACAGAAGTATTGCAGGGTTATTGGAACTTCTCATGAATGACAATTTCTGACTCAAAGCACCAGCAGAATTATGCAACGTACTAATTAGAGATTGCTATATTAAGCAACCTGTTAATTTAAGCACTGAAAGTTTTCAAAATTAATTATCACCACATGTATAAGGATTACAGGGGTGCTGTTATAATCTGTGCTTAAAAAGAGACCAGAATGGAGGCATAAAGTAACTTTCTTGCAGTCATATAGAAGGAGACTTAAAAATTCAGTGGAGCTGTCTCCCATTGGCAAGAGCTTTAATTTACAGATTCTATTTTTATCCTTGTTTACCTTAACCTCCTAGACACATTAGTTAAACAGTTATGCTTTCAGGTATTCACTAAACCATATTAATGCTGTAATACTGGGTTTGACCCAAGCATGGTTTTGTGTACATTTTTTAGGTAATTTTAAGCTTGCAATGTTGTTATTGCTCTATGGCATAATTAGGAAGCTTTCTTATATGAGAGGGCAATTAGATAATCAAGTACAATAAAAAAATGAGGATACAGAAATTCAGCAATCAATCTGAAAATGAACCCAGTTTCTGGGTTAAAATCTTAATCTTCCTCTAACATGAGAGATCTTCCAAATGGTTGCAGTTAAGTCCATCTGCGGTCAAAGCCACGGGCCAAGAAAAGATAACTCTCTCTGTTTTGTTTGATCTGGTACTGTTAGCTTGTTCTTCAAAGAAGGTTTAGTAGCACTGTTTATTCAGTTTCAATACTCAGAGTGGTCACTGATGGTAAGTGTTGCAAACATGCAGATAGGCACTGGAAATTGGAATGCGAAAGAGAATAGATTGCTTGCAGCCACATAGAGAGGAGTCAGTGCTAGACCCAAGGAGAAAGAGGGAAGAATATGCAGAATTGGCTCCAAGACAAATGAGCAATGATTGGGTCACTACTTCATGTGCCTTATGTAGCCGATGTGATTCAGATGCCTGGCACAGCAGACAGTAAACTATGCTGATACTGCCTGAAACGTCCCCTTCCCTTTTAATCTTGTTTGTTTTTAGAAGTCAACAGTTGCCTGCTGACAGTAACAGTCAGCTTAAATATTTGGTCTTGATGTCTAATCTCAAATTGTTCATGCATCTCTCGGATCCAGTGCCCCATTACTGCCAGCATTATGTATTTTAATGAATGCAGAATGGCATCGAGGAATCAAAATTGCAACATCAAAATGGGAGAAAAGAAAATCACTGCAGCTTTCTGCACTGAGTAACTGTTAATGCTAAAAACTGTTAAACACATTAAAATCCCATTTAGCAAATAGCAGAATGTAATGAAAATTGGAACAATTCAGTGAATACAAATGTCGGATAATACTGGATGGATTTTTTCTGTGCTTCTCTTTGTTCCATGATCAATGCTTACAGGGAACTGGCTGTAGTTCAAAGGAGAAATAAAATTTGACCTTTTATTAAAAAATTGTTTCTTCATTAGCAGACTTTTTTCCTTAAATTTTAGATTTTTTACTGGCAAAGTAATCACTATTTGATATCCAATATCCTAGAGATTGGTTATCTTATTGTAAAGAAAATTCAAATGAATGATTGCAAAGTAAATGTTCAGCAATGGAGTGAAGGGGACATACTGAAAAGTGAGAGAGAATTTACTGAAGATCTGGATAGGAATAAGCATCCTTCTCTTAAAACAGTGTGAAGAACCTTTTACAGAGGTTCTAGTATTACCAAATCAGATTGAAGTTTCTAACTGTATTATACACAATGGTAGTCCCTCCAAAGTCCAGTCATATTCCTAGTGGTGGTATAATTTCTATTTTTCTGAAACATCTATCTTAATTTCAGAAATTGTCCCCTTTTTTTCCCCATTACTTTTCATCTTTAACTTATTTACAGTAGTCATAAAATTGAGGGGGAAAATATTCCGTCTTAAGCTTTCCTCCAACAACTGTAGTAACAACAAAATATTTTTCTTGGATGTTTTCTTGTCCAAGGTCATCCAAGTAATTTTCAGGACTTTTTGCAGCCAGAAGATAAATGCCCTATTATGAAGGGGAAAAAAACTTTTTAATAAAGTGTATGTCATGAATGAAAGGCATTTTCTGCTGAAGACAATTTCAAAACAAGCTCTTGAAGTAGCTGTAGTCATCAAACAGTCTGTTAAGATTACTGGGTGAAAATAGAAGTAATTTAGCCTCTGTAATACGTTAATGTTCCTTTGAATTCTCATAAGAATAAATAAACTCCCAAATCCCAGTTTCTCTCCACAGAAAGATACACTTAAGGTAAATTACATCTGTTTCTGATAATAGCTGTAAGACTATCAAAAGGCTTCTGTTGTTTCTCTCATCATACTTCCAATGTTTTTGAAATAAAAATCATGGTCAGTGTTCACCTAAACGTGGTTTAGTACTTTTTTCTCTGGCATTGGGAAGACCAGGCAGAAGATTGCCTTTTTCTTTCATGTACATACATTTTTCTTCCATATCCACAATACTTAGATCCGCAATCCTTCTGGACAGGGCTGACATCTTTTCTAGAGGTCAAATCCACAGAGTAAAAATACCCTGTATCCAAAAATTAGTAATGTATTATTTTAGAAAGCTGGACTAGTGGTTTATAAATTTTGAAGACCCTGCTTAGTGTCAGATTTGCTCTAAATACAGCTGCAATGCAAGTTGGCACATGTGGCTTGCAGGCCAGGAATAGCCTTCTATCTCCTGGCACAGAGCTGTAAGACTTTTTAGATCTATTTTTATCTGTGGGTATCTGACCATAGTCTCCCTCACATGATGAACAAAAATAGTAACATACCTACAAATATATAGTTTTGGAAGAAATAGATGACTATGAAAACCTTATTTTCAGCAGGAAAACAGAAACAAACCACTGCATGTCCCTATAAAGTGTTCATTGCATTCAGCTGCACATATCCCTCTAATTTGCTGGTTTGCCCATTTAATTTCTTGTATCCAGATTAAGAAGCGTTATTATGGAAGCCGCTGACCACACTTCAAGGGGGAGAAGGGTAGCATCTGCAGTGGAGGTGTGTGAGTGTCCTCCAGGCTATGATGGTACCTCCTGTGAGGTGAGTATCATGATGCAGCCTAGTTCAATGTTGCTAACACTGTGATAGTTGGAAGAAGACAGTAGACCTGTGTTGCTAGAAAATAGTAAGAGAGCTGTCCCTTCCTGTTAGAAATTTGCCATGGCTTGACTGGCTACCTTTGTTTCGAGGTGATGGTTTATTATATCTAATAATATTTAAAATCTGAAGTTTGACACCTCTGTGATGATTTCTATCTTATGAAAAGACATTTTGGTTCATAAAAAGGAAGGGGAAACAATATTTGTACTCTTTAGCCAATTGATAATACAAATGGATGAATACAAATAGAAGGAAAATGGCAGTTATCAGACCTGTGCACAACAAAGATGGATCAATTTATTTGAGTTAATGGGTATGAGTTCCTTCTTTGGTTTCCCAGGGCTTTGCCATTTGCCTTGGAGTTGCTGAGAATTTCATTTGTTTTTCTGAGGATTGTGTCACTTTATTTTGCTCCTGTAGCAGATAATAATGTAGATGCATGCTCAGAAAAATACCCACTTCCCTAACAAATTCATTAGTTCACACAGAATGTGTTCATACAAGTATATGTATGATTAACTACCTCATGTGGGCATCGCTTGGGGTAAATAGAAGCCAAAAAACATTCTTCAAAAGCTTTGCCTTTAAGGAAATAGTTTCAAACACCAAGATGCTCTGCTTCACAAAACTACAAACAGTATGCCATTTACACAGACACTCTAGGCATTTGCTTGTCAACTCTCTTTTCCTTTAAAAATTTTCATGCTCAAATGTGATATTTAGGGTTTAGAGTCTAGTCTCATGCCAAGTCTGGTGGTTTGTTGCTGGGGCTAGATAAACTAATGTAGAAAGAAGGCCTGAAGGAATTAATGGATATTCATATCATTTCCAAAATGGTACAGATGGAAAAATAACTGGAGTAGGATAGTTTTTACCTCGGCTGAGAAATAGTTTTTAAAGCCTGGCCATTGTCTGTCTGTTCAATTATTTTAAGAAAAATGCTAGATGCACTATCATTGTGTTTCACACTTTTTTTCACTTGTCCATTTATTCTCCCAGTGCAGATTTAAGTGTGATGTCCAAGAGAGTAATTGGAAAAGCCCCAGTTGCAGATATTTCAGTATCTAATTTTATTGTAGAAGCTGAGGGGCTTGGGTAGAATTCCTGTCTTGGTGTTGCTGAAATTGTTTGTCCAACATTATGTCCTTCAGTGTTACACCTTCTCTTCAATCTAAACAGTCCCTGAAATTTGATATATACTTAGGATGGTACTCCACAGGAGAAAGCACATATATATAGACACAAGTTAAAAGTTTCTATGCATGCTAGTGGGCATAGAAAAAAAAAAAAAAAAAAAAAAAAAAGTGATGTTTAAGACTTCCAGACAGACAGCGGTTAGGAAAGTATGAAAAGAGAAGTTGAAAATGTCTTTTTTTCCTTCCCCAGTTACCATTTTTGTTTCTTCTTCTGAATACTTTCAGCTTTGTTCAGCATTTTACTTCAGCCAGTTTCAACCAAACAGAGTGTCATTTTTATTGATATTTTGGAGGTTTTCAGCTCCATTTTCTCTTCATTATTTAATTTAATGTATGTATTTGGTTTCTGCATAATAATGATGTGGTACACGGCATAGATGCTGCTGCACTAAAAACAGCTATTATTTTCTTGTTTTCATGCTATGAGGGTTTTGACATGATCAGTCTTCCAAAGACAACCAACCCCATTTAAATTATGCTCTTTTAAGATTTTCCATTATATAAATTTGGAATATATTTTGTACAAGACTCTGTCCAAATAAAATTCATATATTTTTGTATGTGTAGGAACACAGAATTTCATGAGCATATGTAAAGCAGATAAAATTTTAAATTTCTAATACCAATTGGACCCCTTTTTGATAGTTACTTTGCTTCACTCATGAATTTTCTTGCTTTTGTCAATATCTTCACATCTAATTGCTCTTCTCCCTCAGATTTGTTCCCATTCTCTGTACCCTTTTACTTCTGCTCCAGAAGGAGTTGTGTTTAACTTGCATCGCTATGATGGTCAAAAACTTTCCTGACGGTTGAATGTTACATAATTTCTTTTCTTAAGATCTCAATCTGTAATATTTTAGTTCTTTTCTGAGCCCTGCCATTGATATTTTATGTCTAAGCTGTTAAAATTAGTGACTTTTGGAGCCTTGGAGCAATATCGTGTATCTGTGCACAAGAGATTATTTTCAGTCACCAAAAGAGGGAAAAGATTTATAGATTTACGCAGAAACCACTTGCATCTCATGCCACAAAAAGAAAAATACAGCAATTTCTTGTAACCTATTTTTAGGTTTTGGATTTTATAACTCTAGATTTTTATTTTTTTTTTTTGTATTTACAGGGTTTTTTTAGGAATGTGTAACCAAGAACGTAAAGAATGAAAAAAAAAAAAAAAAGAAAAAGGATAATATCTCAGGTTTTGGAATGTTTTTTAAAGAATAATTTCCAATCAATCTTTAGATTACTTTCAATTTTTCAAGAGTAAGACAAAAAGGGACATCTTTATTTTTATAAAGAAGAGTCTTTTTGTTACCTTTCTAGAGAGTGCATGTGAAGGGGAAAGGATTTTTTAAATTAAATTATGTTTTAGTATTCTGTCAGTGCAAACCTTTATATTATCCAGATGCTTTTGAAGGTCATAAATTTATCTTGCACTTTTTTATCCTATGCAAAATTATTGGGTCACATGAGCAGTCTTAATGTAGAAGGATAGTTTGCAAATACTATAAAGCCACTTGTGAGATATATAGTAAGGAAGACTTCTGCTCGACATCTCATTATGAGCAAATGGACTGGATGAATTTTTGCTGATGAATTACAGTTGTAGGGTGCCACCTTTCCTACAAAATGACTTGCCATGTATTTAATATTGATTTGAATTTTACATTTAAAACAGAAAATTTAAAAATCAGAGCAGTTTCTTAAAGGGAAATTACCATCCTTTAAGGAACACAATTTGTAAATAAAAATATAGCCTTGTTTTCAGCCTGTGCTTTATTTCAGTGTAGCCTTCTGCTGGAGTCGTAACAATAGTAAATGGTATTTTAAATGCCCTTTGTGCCTGAACTTCTCAGAGAACATTTTTGTTGTTTTGAGGTTTTTTCCTCCTTCTCTCTCCTTCAGTATTTCACCTTCTGGCTGTTTTTCAGTCTGTACCTCTTGCTTTCATGCTGTCATATTTCAGTTCTTCATTTCTCTGCTTTATTTTACCATTTCAGAAGAATGATCAAGTTAAAGCTCCCTCTAATCTCACACCAGCTGCTAAGGCTAAGGTCAGTGCAAAGCCACAGCACCAGAAAGAAGAATTTTCTAGAGAAATGTTGGTATTTTTATTCATTTGGCAAGTATGTTTGTTGTGTGTGCAAGCATCAAATCCAACCAAGTTTTAAAAATCCCATTCCTTCCTCTGTTCAAACAAGAGTTTAACGTTCTATCTAACTTTTCTTGCAGTCATGCTGGCCTCGACACAGGCGTGTGAATGGCACAATCTTTGGTGGAGTCTGTGCACCATGTACGTGCTTTGGTCATGCAGATGCGTGTGATGACATCACAGGAGCATGCCTGGTAAGTGTCCCTACGGGAAACAATGGACATGGCCAACATCAATCCAATATACCTGTGCAATTCAATTAGTGAACTCTGAGACCTGGAATAATCAAGAAGAAAAAAGCCAATGAGTAACAGAAAAGATGTTTATGTTGAGGTTAAGGATCCCCTCATACCAAGATATTATATCTTTAACAGTTAAAGAAAAGGAAAGATTTTCTTTATCACATAGGATCTATGTTTTAAAATACAATAGTTTTAAGATATGGCAGGCAGAAAGCGGCAAATGTATGAATGCTTTTTTGTGCAAAATTTATCTTCCCCTCCCATTTGTCTCCTGCAGTATATTCAATTTATAATATGTAGCAGGTAACTTTGTAAATTCTGTTCTAGTTTGATGAGAAAATATTGTGAATGTCTTCCTTCTTCTAAATTCATAGTAAACCTTGAATGAACACTTAATGAATTGTACTTCAGAAAAATAATAAAACCATATGATCTCAGCTAAATCAGATTTTGTTTTTCTTGTAGACTACAGTATTTTATGTAGTTACCTACTAATTCAGCAATTAAATCTGTGATATTATCCATAGTAAGCCTACCAGCACACCACTGTTTCCTGCCTACTCAGTAGCCTTTTGGAATGGGTAAATTATGCTGAATATACTTTTCTGATTGACTCAAGGGCATTTTTAGTTTTATATTGTCTGACATGGCATGAAGCTTGAAACAACATGTCTAATTTCATTAATCTTGCAGAAGCATTATTTAAGCCAGTGCCAGTTTAGTGGGATATACTCTCGTTTCCCTGCAGAATTTCAAGCAGACTCTGTAATGTGCATGTTTCTAAATGTTCCCTTTTATTTCCTTAAAAAAAAACCTGCTGGGAAAATGCCAGATTGAAAATTCAGGCTTTTGCCAATATAATTTGGCACTTAGAATTATTACTGTTCTTCCTGTTTTGTTCATAGAAGATGTTTAATTGCATTGCAGTGCAAAACAAGATATCCTTAATGTGTGGATCAGTGGATTTTTCAAATTGCTTTTTCATGAATAGAAGCTTAAAATTATTCTCAATTTAATTATACTGTAAGCCTCAAAGAAGTACCTAGAATGAAAAATATATTTGACGTGACAGTCATGAAAAGAATCTTTCACTTAATACTTAATACTCGGTGAAAATGTTTATCACTAGGGTAATATGGATTTGTGTTTCCTGACAAATTTTTTTTTGCATTAATGAATGTATTCACCAACTACTATGTTTATATTATCTGTGCGGGATAAAACCAATTAACAGGAAAGAAAAGGAAGGAAGAATCTTGTTTAAGGTATGCCGTAACTGTTGACTATATTGCTTAGGGGTACATAGCCAGATGTAAGTTCTGAGGTTGTTGGCTTCTGTGTCTTCAGGTTTTAGCCCCTGCACAGCTTCCCTTTTTATTTTTGTCTGTAGCACCAGACTGGATAAAAGAGAAGGCCACGTAGGCTTCATATTGCTTTTTGTGCTTTTTGGCTGATGTGAACTGTTGACTCAGGCAGTGGAGCTCCCCCTTCTGATGTTTCAAGGGTGCTGGTGTAAGATAACACAGCACTGACAAGGAAGTGGAAAATAACCAGCTGAAGATGAACTTTCATCTACACATGTTATCAAGCACTCTGTATTTTATGTGTTCTGTAGCTTATACTGGATCAGGCTATAGCGATGAGGCGCACAGGGAGCTTAAAATCAGTTCTGGATTTTCTTACAACTTTGAAAGCACTGTAAGTCAGATCGGTTAGTATCCATGCAGGCTATTAAATGCTGCTATTCAATTTGGATCATAAGCCTTTTGAAGTGAAAGAGAGAGAAGTCTGAATGCTGAAAAAGAGAAATGTTTCACATCAAAGGCATTCTTTCTATTGAGGTTTACACAGCCTTTTGGCCTCCTTATTATTATTCATGGTGTTTTTTCAGTAATACAACAGACAATTTAGGCACCTAATTTACTGATATGATACTTCTTTTTGCTCTTCCTTAGCTTTGAAATGTAGTTGAAAAGAAGCTGAAATGTGTTTTTGACTCATGATAAAAGCTCAAATCATCTGCTTCGACACAGGCCTGTATAAAAAGCTCATTTTAACGTATATCTTACAGTAACCTGCAAAGCCCTTTGATCCCCACAGCAGCCATAGAGAGCTGCATGATGCCTTGTTCTTGTTACCATTGTGATATACATAACTGCTTTGGTACATTGGGCAATTTGGAAGATTCAGAAATATTCTTTTGTACTATTGCACACACACGCGCATTTACAGTAGTTTTAGGAAGCTGGTTAAACTTAACATTGTGAAAAGCAAGCACATTTCAAGGTGTTTCATTCATTGCAGGATACTATGTCCCTTTTAGTAAGACAGAGAAATTAGATTTTTCTCCCCAAAGAGATGCCCTAAGTGAGCAGTCCCCAGTGGCATCCTTTGTATATTGTATTTCTTTATGTATAAGCAGCATATACCATGTAGGATGAGGCCAGTGTCAGTGCTGGTGGACATGTTCTTTAGACAGTGTTCATCACCAGAGAGACAAAACATCTTTACCCATCTTCATATATGCTGAAAGAAAATCATATGTCCTAGGTAAATGCAGTACAGGATCTCACTCAAGTGAAGATATGTAAAGCCTCTGCAACATCCTGATTACATTTGTATTGTTACACCAGTTGTAGTGGTCTTACTTTTGCTGAATTTGTTTTGTTAAATTTAGTGTAGAGGTCTATTGATGCTGTTCGTCACACACATGCAGATACACACACACTCACTTCGATCAGAAGGTATGAAGTAACTATTAAAAGATCTGACTCTATTATATATTATTTCTACAAAGGTCAGGGATTGGGGGAGAAGGTTCATGCCTCTCCCCATCCCATTAGTCAAGACAACTGTCCATCAGCTGTCCATATCTCTAAGAATAGGAATGAAAACTTTCTTTGAAACTAGGAAAACATTGGCTTTGTTTACATCACCCAAAGCGTGAGAAGAAACTCAAACCATGAAACTGTGAAATAGAAGAGAAGGCTGAAAAATCAGGGCGACAGTCTATCTTCCTACTATGGAATAGGATTAGAAGGAAGGCAAAACAGGCTTAACTTAAAAATAGAAACAGATTTATCAACACACACTAAAGGGCGAACAAAAAAAATTATGAAATCTTTTTTAAAGCACTCCCCTCCCCCCTACCAACAGTTTACTTTTCCACAAAACAATGTAAAGAGATAGAAAATCAGAACTCTAGGTCAGTACCACTTATAAAATAGTCTTTCATTCAGTCTTTGAGAGAGACAAGT
>WBMY01010733.1:276122-319881 GCA_013397315.1 Donacobius atricapilla | reverse complement strand
AGGACGTTGTGGTGGGGCGGGCTTTAGGATCGGCTGGATGTCAGCAGCCGTCGCTCCCCTTTCTCTGCCGGCGTCTGCTGGGCTCAGGGACCCGGCTCGGCTCCAGCCAGGGCCAGCCCCGGCACGACTGCCCTGGCCCCAGGGGCTGTGGGGCATAAGCCGGGCTCTGCTGCTGCTCCCCCCCTCGATGTTACCTCATGGCCAGGCCCGCAGCAGAAAGAGACCTTTCCCAAAATCCCACCTGTGTTTAAGCCGTGTGTCCCAGAAGTGTGCACTTATATCCAATTGGCCAACCTGGCTGTCAGTTTTAAAGCAGATCACTAATTGGTTTTTTACCATTCATGCCAAACCAATACACCAGTAAAGGGAATTGTCTGTGTCATCTTGACATTATGGTAGTTTGAAAATGCTAGAAGAGCTTATTCATGCTTCCAGAGGCAGAATACCATTGTCTGGTCTAGGCAGCTTGGGAATTTACTAAAATGGGTAACCAGGCTTAATTTCTTTAGCTGGCTTCAACAGCTTCCCTGGTTGTCTCAGTGACAGGTATCCTGAGGAAGGGCAGCAGCACGCCAAATGTGCTATCTTGGACTCTGTCATAATCCCTGTATAAGGTTTTATTTTCATCACTAGCATTCTATTCTAAATGATTTTTTCCATTTTCATATACGCTCAGCTGCATATGCAGGAGTGGTTTTCTCTGTGAATTTAGGATTCCCTGATATTGGGCATAAAGAAGTTCATTTGGTTTCTTCCAAAAAAGGAGAGCTGGCTCAGTAGAAAATGGTGGAAAACACCCTCCAGAACATCAGCAAGGAAGTTTGTAGGGAACAAGGTCTCAATCATACACAAACTTTTGGAGAAAAATAAATCCCACAGTTTTAATTACACAGAGGTTGTCTAACTGAAGTTTAAATATGTTCGGAGGTAAAAGAGGTACAGAATATTAATGAATTCAAAATAGTATGAGATACAATTGAAATTATTGTATTGAAATTATTTTGGGATTGAAAGCATGAGTATTTGGACATAAAATTGTTCCTGGCCACAAAGTCTATGGATCTGTGAAAAAAAGCAAAGATTTTACCAAACCACTAGATCAATGTGTTTGAACAGCCTCTATTTCCATGGGAATAAAAAGAAAGCAGGTATAATTTACTGAGCAGGTTAGAGAAGTTGATCATGATCCATTTTATACCCAGTCTCACGACATAAAAAAACCAGTTTAGTTTTCCTATGAACATGAAATTAAGACATCAGAAGCTTAAGCACGCTTTAAGGGAATAATCTTAGTATAATTAGACATTGCTCAAACCAGATGATGTTCAAAACCATTGCTGTACGTTTGGCAAGTTTCAAACTGAGATTCAGCCAATTGATATCAGAAGAGCACAAATCTTTCATGAGTGTTGATAATATTTTTAGAAGGACATGTCTACTTCAATACTTAAAGTACTGATCTGTAAATGTGGCAGATTAGCAAGAAGTTTAATGCATCACTGAAGAGAACAGGCAGATCAGGTCACATCTACATACTACATAAATCCTTTTTCTTTGTCCTGTAAGGTCCAAACTGGCTCAGAGAGACAAGTCTAGGATACACAAGATCATTATTTCTTAGATACAATAACATACCCAGTATGTTATGTTCAGATTTTGGTCCTATATATGTGGGCTTCTCTTTTCTTTGTTTGTTTTTAAATTTAAATATTGATTTATTTCTTTTGAACGTGCTGGGGACCATCAGTACTAGTCACTTTTTAAGAACTGCCTCCTAAGGGCACAGGAACAGGCAATTCCAAAATGTCAAAAGTCAAACAGGCACAAGGCCAGCTTGGCTTAGCGGGGACCTTCTTTTGGAGATAAGGCAAAAAAGGAAGGTGCTTGTGGTGGAAGCAAGGTCTGGTGGTGTTGGAAATATACAGAAATGTTGCTTGCCGCTGTAGGGGGGGAAGTGGTGTGGTCAAACCTCAGCTGGAGTTGAAGCAAGATGGAAATATGGGGGGCAGTATTAAGAGTTTTTTAAAATAAGTTAATAGGAAGAGACAGTGCAGAAATAGCGTTGACCCACTACAGGATGAAGATGGTCCCCTCACAAACAGGGATATACACAAGGCAGAGAGGTTTAATCCTTTCTTTGCCTTTATCTCCAACATTGATGATGGGCTGAAGGGGTCTCAGTGCCTTGAGCTGAAAGATCACAGCTGGGAGCATGGTACACTCTCAGTATTCACACCCTGAACTAGTATGGCATCTACTGGATCCATCTAAGTCGAAGGGGCCTGATGGGATTCATCCAAGAATTCTCCAAGAGCTGGCTGATGTCATCCAGAGACCTCACCCAATGATTTTTGAACAGCCTTGGAAATATGGAAAGATCCTAGTTGAGAGGACGCTGGCTAACATTTGAATTTTCAAAAAAATCAAGAAGGATGGCATAGAAGCTGTCGGCCTGTCAATCTTATTTCAGTGTATGGTAAAATTACAGAGAAGATTTTTCTGTGAGGTATTGAAAAACACCTGAAGAATGGTGCAGTCATCAGCAGTCACAGCCAGAATGGCTTCATGAAGGGAGAATCTGGCTTATCAAATTTAATTTTCTTTTATGAAAACCCGCCTAGGTGATCAAGGGCAGCCAATTGATGTAATCTTTCTGGATTTCAGTAAACTTTTCATACTGTCTCTCACAGGATCCTTCTGGACAAAATATCCAGCATGCAGTTGGATAAACACATGCAGTGGGTGAGCAATTGGCTCATGGGTTGGGCACAGAGGGTTGTAGTGAATGGGATGACATCAGATTGGTGATGTATCACTGGTGTGGTAACAAATTGCTTCTCTGCCCTGTGTTCTTCAACATCTTTATAAATGACTTGGATGCAGAACTCAAAAGGGTACTATATAAGTTTGCTAATGTTACTGAATTAGGTGAAGCTGTTGACTCCCCTGAGGGCAGAGAGGACCTGCAGAGAGACCCAGACAAATTAGTGAGATGGGCGATCACCAACCAAATGAAGCTTGACAAACACAAGTGCTGGATTTTCCACCTGAGATGGGACAACCCTGGAAGCATGTAGAGACTGGGGGTGAGAAGTTGGAAAACAGTGCCATGGAAAAGGGAGCTGGAGGTCCTGGTCTATGCCAAGTTGAACATGAGTCAGCAGGGCCCTGGCAGCCAGCAGGGCCAAGCATATCCTGGGGTGATCCGGCACAGTGTCACCAGCCAGGCAAGGGAGGGGATTGTCCTGCTCTGCTCTGCGCTGGGGTGGCTTCACCTTAAATATTGTGCGCAGGTTGGGGTGCCACAACATAAAAAAGACATTAATCTATTAGACAGTGTCCAAAGGAGGACTACAAAGATGGTGAAGAGCCTTGAGGTGAAGCCATATGAGTGGCTGAAGTCATTTGATCTCTTCAGCCTGGAGGAGACTGAGGGGAGACATCATGGCAGGTACAGCTTCCTCATCAGGGGAAGAGGAGGGGCAGGCGCTGATCTCTTCTCTGTGGTGACCAGTGACAGGACTCAAATAAATGGCTTAGAGTTGTATCAGGAGAGGTTTAGGTTGGATATCAGGAAAAGGTTCTTCAAGCAGAGGGTGGCTGGGCCCAGGAACAGGCTCCCCAGCGAAGTGGTCACAGCACCCTTGACAGAGCTCAAGAGGTGTTTGGACAATGCTCTCGGGCACATGCTGTGACTCCTGGGGAGTCCTGCACTGGGATGGGAGTTAGACTTGATGATCCCACCAGCTGTGGATATTCTATCATTCTGTAATTGTGAGGAATTAAACACAGAGGTCTGGATTGAGTAGGATTAGACACAGTACATGGAAATGACTGATGTTAAAGTGCCAGAAAGTACTTAGTCAAAGTGAAGGCAGTCAGGTCTCTGTAAGAAGAAATGTTTTCCTACAAAATAGAAGGTTTCAAGTATTTTACTTTAAAAAAGCAGACCCTGCAAATACTATTCAGCAAGAGATATGAAGCTTTAAAGTAGTACATTAACTTCTCTCACTTTAATAACATCCTTGACATATAAACTGTTCATATTCTTCAAAAATGTTAAGATATGTCTGAGGATATTTAAAGCTAAACTTATCACAAAAGAAGAATCCATTATTTTTCAGGAAAAGTACAAATAATTTGACATGATGTCTTAAAAAAGTTGAATTGCAGAGGATTTTTCTTTTGAAACACTTAAATTATTTTTGTCACATCATCTTTTAAAGGCATATTGTTCCTGGCTACATTTTTGATATGGTTGGTAGATTCTTTTTTGAATGTCGATGCTTGAGATATCAATAAAATGGATTAGTTAACTTACAGAAGTTGATTTTAACCCAGCTGGCTGTTGTAAAGCTTTAATTTTGATTGATTAAATGTTTCAATAATTTTGTATTAGCTCACAATCCACAAATTATGTTAAAATATAGTATTGTGATGGAGAGTTTCATTGCAAATATATGCTGATTCTATGCGCTAGCAATAATAATACACCCTTTGAAACAACAAACAGTATTTCTGGAGGTAAATGCTTTTGACGCCAAAGCGCTCTAAAAGGTATTGTGTTTTTGCAACTGCCCAGGTGAAGAGCACAGTGCAAAAAAGCTTTGTATAAATCATTACAATCCTGGAAAGCTGTGAAGGAGGAATCAGTGTTCCTTAGAATATTGTCTGTTTCCTTATTGAGGATAAATTATGTATTCCAGACAGTTGGGCTGTTAAATAGCAATCAGTACCATATGCATGACTTACTGAAATGATACAACAATTTAGAAGTGTTCTTAAAAAACAAATTTAAATTAAATCTTACGTTTGAAAGTGCCCACACTTAAAAAAAAATACCAATCAAAACCAAACCTCCAGAGTTCTTAAGCTGTAGCTTGGATGAAACATTCCAGTTTAGATCTGGCGCACAGTCTAAAACACAGCAGAACATACCCCATTAACAAAAAATCTCTCTCATGGCTTTCATTTTGGCCTTTTAAAGTTGACATATGCTTTTTCAGTCCTTTTTTCAGCCTGTACCAAGCACATCAATTTGGCATTTAACATCCAAAACCATTCGTACTTGCTTTCTCTGTTTCTGCATTGTGAAAGGGCTGCACTTCGGTATCTTGTGGGAAATAGCAGTGAAAGGAACAGTGTGGTGTGCTAGTAATGTGGGGCGAAGAAAGGAAACAGATTAAACCTGAGAAGTAATTTTTTGAACCTATTATGGATTCTGTGAAATTACATAGAATTTCTAAATCCTATATGGTGAGAGGGAAGAAGAATAGAAAGTGTAATTACTCTTTAAAACTTGGTTCTTACAAGTCATCTTGAGAAGCTTTTTATCACTGGGCCAATTTCCATTCTGCTAAAAGATTGTTTAATTTGAGATCAGACAAAAGCTATGTACAAAAATGCAAATGTAGTACTGCCATTTTTTATACTGCATGTTTCATATACTCAGCTTATTTTCTCTCCTATTATGCAGCCACATAGATGAACACGAACTGTTGGATAGCACCCTATACATGGTATACTTGTCCTTTCTCTTACTCATGAAATAGAGGCTGGATTCTATTCTAGCAAATAAAAATTAAATAATTCAGGTTTTGCTACAAATACTGCTAGCCTTATGCCTTGTAAAATGAACTAGTGCATATGCATGTCAAAAGTAATAATTCATTTTTATAAATTATATCTTCTGGGCTGTATTTTTGGAATCAACATCTGAAAACAGTTTGTCACAAAACACGTCCTGTTGCAATACTGCAATACTAACTCTGTCTTATGCTGTTTTGAAATTTGGTTTTCTTTAAGCAAGCTAAAACAATAATACAGCTGTTGTGTGGTGTAAATTTAAAGGTTTTCTGTTAAATATTCTTTTTGTTTTACATGGAAAAAAGTTATCCACAAGAACATACGAAGCACTGATTGTGACAATTGTCACAGATTGTGACTGTAGTACTGTTTCTCAACAAGTAGCAGAAAATAAGGATAAATGTTGCAGACCTTTTTCCATATGCAAGTTGTCTAATTGTCAATTTGTACTTTACATCCTCTGTTTAGGACTGCAAACACAACACAGGTGGTTCATATTGTGATAGATGCCTGCCTGGCTTCTATGGTGATGCAACTAAAGGGACAGCTGAAGACTGTCAGTTGTGTGCTTGTCCCCTAAATATACCTTCTAACAAGTAAGCTGTATATTTATTGCATAATGCCCTTCTCCCCTTAGTAAATTACACAATTTCTTAATTTATATTTTTATATGTATGCTTGAGATATCTTTTTACTATCAATCAAATAACATATTCCACAGTATAAACTTTTATTTTTATGATTGCATGGAGTGCTTAACTCGGCACATGAAGACAAAAGCTGGATGAGACTAAGGTAAAAAGAACAACATAGAATTTGGGTGACTGCTTTTCAAATTCATAACTAGCATTTGCTTTTCTGTCCTCCTTAAGGGTAGTTGTTTCTAGTTTTAAAGCTGAATTTGCAGATATGACATGTTTTTTTCTGCTTTTACTTTTCCCTTTCTTCCAGTCTACATTATGTGATTAGTTTGGAATTAGAATTCATCCTTAGATCTTGAAAGTGAAAATAATTTGTCAGCATATCTCAGAAAAAATACTGTAAATTTGTTTTATTAAATAAAAATACAAGTTAAAAGTTATTCAAAATTCTGATCTAAGAACCAAAGTTTCCTTCATTACAAAAGCTTCTCTGTGCTACTCCATCGCTTAATTTAATACACCAAGTGACTTGAACATTTTTCATTGGTTTTGTCACAGAAAGTACCTGGAGAATCATAGTACCAAAAGCATTTTACATGATATACCTGAGTATAACTGTTCTGAATCATGTCTGGGGCATTGCATCCTATTAAAATTGAACTGATCAGAGCAGGAATACTCTAAGCACTTATGAGCGGAAATTCCAGGGGATTGTAGAATGGGAGCCTGCCTTCCTGTTAACACAGCTCTTGAGTTGGTTTTATTAGATATATATATATGGGTTTATTATATCTGCTGCTCAGGCATGGTCCCTCTGACATTCCCATTACTTGGTATTTCCTTGACTCAATCATCTTTCTCTTGTTTGAGAACACTGTGCTGACAAAGAAGGAAAAAAACTATCACGTTTCTGTCTTGCACAGACATGCAACAAACCAAGTCAAATAGATTGAATTTACGTTATGATTGGCAAAATGCCTGGAGACTTCCATTATGTAGTCATCAGTTCTGGGTGCTTTACTTTCCTTTTTTGAAGTTAACAGTACCCTTTTTGATATTTAGTTTTCTTGAAAAATGTAATAGGTACAGAACAAACACACAGTAAAAATGTTCTTTGAACTGTGAAACTGTGTTAGTCCTGAGGTCTACAATGTTTAGCTTTGTAGAATTCATTGTAAGGTTTAAGCTCTCATGATGTTACAGTCTAGACCAATTATTAATTTTTTAAAAAAGAGGTTTTAAAGATTTAGTTACCTGAATGCTGTTAAAATACTTCTTTGCTTTGTTACTTAGTTGACAGTGTGTTTGTTCTGTTAGGGATAATATTTATAAACAATTCAGATACCTTCATGTGAAACACAAACTTTTACCAAGTTCATGTCACTGTACAAATGTAGTATATGTCGTGTTCTTTCCAAGTAACTGACCAAGTGAGTCACTGTATGTACAAATTATTATAAATAGCTGTGTATAGATTTTAATTCCTGAAGTATTTAATTCCTAGCATGATATGGCAGGTTTCTAAGCTTAATACTAAGTTGACACTGCATAGAGAGTATTGTCCATGTAATGAGCCTGTGAGATATATTTCTATTTAGAAATAAGTTTTATATTTCATAGCAGAATCTCATTTATTTATGATGCTTATAGTGGTTCCCTTCACTGTTCTCAGAGCACCTGACTCTTTCTTAGCAATGCCACATAAAGTAGAGGACTGTTCTAACAGTTGTAGAAATGATGCGGTGATTGTGTTGTTCTGTTGTTGACTGCAGTGGATTTAGCTGCTGCTAATTCCTTTTCCTGTTTCCTAATGGCAGGAGTTTCCATATGCAGGCACTGAAGCCAATCATTTGCCTTCCAAAGCATCACAGTCATAAGTGGTTTGCCATATGTCAGAAAAGAGCTCTTCACAAAATAAGGAAACCAAAATTAAGTTGTCTAAGCTTGTTTTCTGCATCCTGGATTGTATTTTCTTCTTTTTGCATATATCTTCATATATGTGCTTGTGTGATGCAGATGAAATCAATACCCATGTTATAAATGGTCTATCCAATGGACATGACTCCTTTGTCCTGTGTCTTTTTGTAAACATATCACACTTAGAAACTGTTCTAACATTCTTAGTCCTCAAGCAGTTACAAAAGAATTTTTTTTTCCCCCATAATTTCTTCACAGCACATGAATTAAGAGTTTGCGTTGGTCTCAGATTTTTTTTTTAATTTTTTTTTTTTTTTTTTTGAGAATTAGATAAAATCACAAACATATTGGCAGTGGATGTTTTCTATAACATGCAAGGAAATTTTTAGGACACCCCGGCTCCCAGCATAGACTTATCACATACATATCCATACTGTGTATTCATACTTGTCCTGTGTCCTGACCCGTATTAGTGTTGTTACCATATGGGAAAACTGTAAAGAGCAATGATAAATCAAGAGAGGGACTACAATTTTTTGAAGCTTGTTTTGACAAATCAATACTCACAGTTCATTAGTGTTTAGCACTAGTGAGTAATGAGATTCTCAATAATCAGGAAGATAAACTCTTCTCACCCTGCTATCTTATATTTTACAGCAGGCAGATGGGAATTTCTCAATATATTAATATTTAGTGTTGAAATGTGGTCCATCTATTAAGTCACAGAAAGAATCAAGAAGGCCAGGTTTGAGCATAACCCTTAAAACATGGAAATTCTACTATTCATCATTATTGCTTAGTAATAATAAGTACATTATCATTATTATTATCATTGTTATCATCCTTACAATAATTATCATTATTATATTTAAAATGTATGCAGTTAAATTCAGAGCCCATGGTGGAACTTTGGTACAGTCAATTTTGTACAATGCTATAATGAGCTGTGATAGAATCTCTACAAAGTTTCCCATGAAGCTCTTGGAAAGAGTGAGATTGGGATTGACAAGCAGGAAGTTATTTGAAGTAAGTCAGGTGCTGCTGATTATATTCACTGATAATGTGTGCTTTCATTGCTATTAAAGAATAGAATGACTAATCATTGTTTCTTCAACTAATTCTTCATCCATTTCAGAATCTATTATTAAGGAAATGATGTTGCAAAATAATACAAACATAATCCTTATACGAAAGAGAAAAACCCCAGCAACTGTCTATGTTTATTGGACTTGACCATCCCATGTTTTTCTTACCAATCTCTTATATTTGTGAGATAACACAGAATGAAGAATAAGTGAAGACAGATCACAGGGTGGATGACTCCTGAGAAATGGGGTCTAGTCACCAGCAGCTAATCATATTAAATGATGCTAATTAAGCTTTTCTGTCCTCCCTGGACCTACTGCTTTCCAGAAACTGTCATGGTATATCCTGCTTTAGTATATCCAAGGTTGCATTATGTCTATTAGTAATTATTGTAGCATGCACTGTTACTTTGAATACACCTTCCATCTGCTGTCTTTGTTGGAGCAACTCTATTGCTTCTCAAATTTTCTTTTCCTAGGTTATGAAAGAAAATTTAGTATATTTTTTTCACATAGGTACTTTGTTTTTCCCCTCTGAATGGTCACCCCACTATGTGCCTGTTCCCGTTTTTTTTATTTCTTTTTTTTTTCTTTTTTTCTATTTAGTTGACCAGAATTGATTACCATTATTTACGTGAGGCTTTATAAAGATGCTCGTGTGTCTCTGTCTCTAATAATCATCACAGAATTACAGAACAGACTGCCTCTTCTGTGCAGTATCTTTTAGTGTGTCAGGATGTTTCTTCAGAAAAGTGTGTTAAGGGAGAAAGATTATGGAAAGCAAAATGCTAACAGTTAAGGAATGCAATTCAGAGTTAAACACAGGCATTGAGATGTGGAGCTTGCAAATGGCTACATTATCCTTATTTATAAAAAAAGAGGAAAAAAAATCCCAAACCAGCTAAAAATAATTAGAGTGTAACAAAGAGGTAAAGCTTTCTAGTCTGGAAGCTATTCTTAAACTTCAACATGCCTGTGTGGCCTGTTGCTTGAGGTCATTGGAACTTGATTAACTCAAATACATTCTCTGAGAAGCTGTACCAGATATTTCCCATCTTGTCCCTCCCCTTTCTTGTTCACTGGGTTCCTTTCACAGCTGACTATACACAAAGTTAACTGAGCTTTTAATCAGTTGTCCTTCAGAAAGATTTATATAGGGGCCACGTTATGGCACAGATTGTTTTGCCAGGCCCTCAGGGGCACAAACAAACAGCTGTACATTCCTGCCTTTTTAATGGTATCCAGACCACTCACTGGCAGGCTCAAGTCCTGTAATAACAGGCTATTGGGATGCTGCCATCTGCTGCTCTATATTCAGTGTCGCAGAAATAGCAGAGTCATTCCAAATTCAATTTGCTGGAGTAGAACTTAAGCCCCATGTCCTAGACCAGAATCATTTTTCCTGGTCACTGTTTTGCAAATTAACAGTCTCTGAAGTGGGAAGAGAGCTATGCTGATAACCATGTTTTCTTTATGTTTCTTCCTTGTCCCTCTTCTTTCTCAATATCAACAAAAAAGCTTTAGCCCATCATGTCATTTTGACCGACATCGTGGATTAATATGTGATGAATGCCCAGCTGGCTATGTGGGACCACGCTGTGAAAGGTAAGCAGGCACCATGCTTTTAGTCATATGAGACCTGAAACAAAAGTATTGATCACATGGAACCGTTCTACTTTTTATTACCTCCCCTTCTCATCCCCATTCCTGTTCTAAAGCTCACTTAAAACATTCCTGTGCACTTTCCTCTGATATTGGATCCTTGAATGTGTATTCTTCTTATGCTTGTTTTATTGTTTCATGGTAAAAGGTACGGTTTCCAAGAAGCATTTGCTGATAAGTAAGAGTCTTTGTTAAAACAGTTTCTTCTAGCTTTTCTGTCACTCTTCTGAGATTTTTATATACCTTTTGTCTGTTTTGTCATTTGAATGTTTAGAGCATGATGATTCAAATATCCAGTAAATTACTGGTACTTCACTTAAAGGAGTTAATATGCAGTGAAAATACAGCTCTTCTAATAAGTTATTTGTAGATTTAAATTATTTTTTAAAAGAATATTTTACATTTTTGTTGCTTCTCATTTTCTGTTTCAGTCTTTATTTAGGAAGTAGAACAAAGTGGCCTTTAATGACAAAAAAGATAATTCTTCTTTGTCAAATACATAGAAAAGTTCAATATGTATTTCTTCCTACACTCATTGCTGGCTTTACAAAGGCATTATGCTGAAAGGATCATGTGGAGAATTTAAATGAAACAAAGAGCTAGTGTGAGTGCTAGTGCTAAGCTCCCAGGAACCCCCTTTCACAGGAGGTGAGACCACATAAGCAAGGGATATTACCACTATGTCTGCATGCCTTTGGTCCCTTGGGATTTCACGTGGATGGAACAGATTTCAAAGAGCAGTCAGTGTGCCAGGAGACCTTTGCTAGCTGTTTGGAGCTGTCATGATGAATCAGTATTGACTTTGTGTCCATGATCTCAGTCCCCTGTGACCCTGCCAATGACACCTTTTTAAGAGGGGCTTGGGGAGGCAGATAAGTCTGTAACACCCAACTAGACAGTTAAGGGGCATGGAAACATGGCCCTTGTGTTTCTTAGTAGGCTCTTGCCATTTGCCACTTCCATGAGCTGCTTGAAGGATTTTTCAAGGCAAACTCTAAAAAAAGGTGAGGCTTCTGAATGAAGACTTAAAATAGTCAGTCTGGGATGAGAAGAAGTAGAAATAAACCAAGAGTAAGAGACAAGCAGAAAAGCAGAAACCTGACCATATGCTGTGAATCTCCCTATAGTGCCCTCTTTCCAATTTACAACTACTTCCTTTTAAATCTCCTGTTGTGCTATATGTGTCCTGAAGTGAGAGTGCAGGCTGTCACCTGTTTCCACCCATCATCACCAAGTCTGCTCCTGCTGTTGCTATTTCTGCCTGTCTTTTCCTGTCTGTCTGGGAAGTCATCACCTTCTTTCAGCTAGTGGGCTGTGAAGTTAATGACGGCAGGAATAAATCACTTCAAGAGCACTTTGGTGGCAGTTTGTCAATGCAGGGTCATTGACAGCTTCCATTAGCAACAAGTGCTGCTTCTGAGTGGAGCATAGACTGTAGATGCAGTAGGACAGAGTCTGTTTAAATGTCTAAATTGGATTTTAGCCTGATCTCCTCAGGAAATGAGGCTATTGTGATCTTTTTGTGCATGTCTCTCTGGCTGCCTGTGAAGTCAACTGAACCTTGTAGGTCAATTTCAACCAAATTTGGCAGAAGGTGGGAAGGCTCAAAGATGATAATTGTTCCCGAAGGTTTTATGAAAAGAAGTGGCTGAATAGAGGTTAATAAATCAGGACATGTGATAGCTAAGGGGGAGAATACTGTGTGAACTCACACCTGATTAAACAGATAGAGAGAGAACAAGAGAGATTGCTAGATGCTCTGACCATAAGAAAACTTTCACAGGGCAAGGAAAAAGTGCTGCTGTAGCCTGAGGGATTACTCCCTGCTGAGTAGAAACATCCTGCAGCAAATAATCAGCCCTTAGCCTTGTTACCATGAGATATAAATCCACTGGAAATTAGGCCATTAATTCCAAAGCTCACAGAACTATTTGCTTTTAATTGTAACAAGTTGTTTTAAAATGTCTGTAGCTGTCAATAATAATGATCAGGAGAAAGCATGTTGCGTTTTGCTATTAGCAGTGGTGGTATAATTGCTTAGGGAATTTACATGAAATTCTCTTTCATTTTAGCAACTACAAAGTGACAGTGATCTGAGCCACGTGATTCATTAGCTAAACAATGCTAAATTATCATGACATACTAAGTATCATGAAGTGTGTGCAGCACTGTACTTATTTGGCTTAAAAATATATCCTCTGTCCCCTAGGGAGATGCATATATCTGTCTGATTTGTAAAATATTTAAAAAAAAAAAAAATTTAAAAAAAAAAAAAATTGTTTCTTCTCCTGCTGGAACTCTCGGGAAAATGGTGTCATAATTGCTCAGTATTCTGAGGGGTCCAGCTCATAACACCATCAAAATAAGTGCAGATATAAACTGTGTTGGGATTTATCATATATCTATAATTGTAGAGAGAGGCCAGCTTTTCCATGTAATGCGTTTCCCTAGAAAATTAGATGAAAGGTTTTTTTCCTTTGCTCACTGCTCAGTTTTCCAAAGGCATATGAGGTAGGACGGACATTCTCTTAACTTCATAGAAAGGCTGTATGTGAATGACAAAAGCTTGTCTTTTTAGCCTAGCACATTCACAGGATGATGATATCCATTTTCCAAATGCAGTCTTGTTAGGGAAAAGAAGCAAAATAGGTGAGTCTAGCTTTTCCTGCAGGACTCCATGATTTATGTACATGGATCCAGTGACCTTTTCCTCCTAGAAGGAAGGTCAGTGTCCCTAATGTGTGAGGAGAAGTGTGAGCTGACCCCTTCCTTTCTTGCCCCCATGTCCCCCATTCCTGAAGTCTGGCACAGAGTGCCACATCAATACTGTGGCTTCAAACTGCTGCTCCTTGTAGCAAATATAATTCTTCCACTAGTGCCAGAGCAGCAAGTCTCTGTTGCAGTACTGATGGGAAAAGGGTAAAACATTTCAGGAGATTTGGCACAACAGATGTTTTATGCAGAATTTTTTGCAGCTTGTAAAGGTAGGCATTCTGACATTAGAAAATGCTAGATTCATAGTTGGTCACACAACAATAGCATCTGTGCTGTGCACCTGAGTTAAAGTGTCTCACTGCGTGCTCACAAGTCGTTTCTCCACAGGGTTTTGCCTGATTTTGTGCATAGGTTGAATGCACATAAATTTCAAAGGCTCTATAAAAAATAGTATTTCCAGACATTAAAGTGTTCAGATTTTCAGGCTTAATTAACTCTGTCTCAAGGGCTTTCTTTTCCCAGTAAATAAAAAGAAAATGTACAAAATGTATAAAATAGAAAAACTATGTTTCTGTGCATATACAAAGCACCATAGAGACTGCTATGTGGAATGCTAACGCCATACAAACCAGGCCCACTACACATTCATATACACATTTTTAAGTAGTCACCCTGTATTTGGCACTACTTATGCTAAATAAAAGCAGTGTCGTTCACAGACACACATGCATTTGAGAATAAAAAGGAAAAACATGGACACAATCTCTTTTTTCACTACTTTTACTCCAATTTTTGTTTATTTTTTTAATCACAGAGGTGTTATGTTGTAGTTAGAAGTCATTTATTTTTACATGTATTTTGTGCAATGCATAAAGCAATTTTCCATGCCCCATACTTATTGGTGTTTTCTAATCTAAACCTTTCAAATATATAATGCTTTGAACCTGAGAAAAGGAGCTGAAGTAGGAATGCCCAAAGGGGAATCAAGATGGAACTTGGAAAGAGATGGAACTAAGGAAAGTGGACTTTTTTAATCTTCCCCTGCAAATTCAGGAGAAGGGGTAGAAAAAGAGGAAGAATTTACATAGATACATGTACACAGTTCTCTTTTAAGCTTTCACTGGTTTACCCCCACTTTCAGGATCATCCTCAGTTGGATTCGAGGTTATATATGTGCATAAGTAAAATATGGCTACATGATGGTAGTGGGTTTTTCTAATTTTAATTATCAAACTGTAAACTGATGAGAATATAAAGAGTTGTCAAGGTCTTCTGCTGTTAATAGAAGGAAATTATTAGCAGCACATTTGACACAAATCATTAGAGTATTCTTTCCATGAAGTGCTTGATAAGTTTCTGTGAATGCTGTCAAATTCAGAGCTAACGCCTAAATGAAAGGGAAAGAAGAAAACAAACACGCATTAAGTGAAATCAAATAGATTAGTAGGACCAAAATATACAGATTTATGACAAACACTTTGCTACTTTAGCAAAGTATGAGTTAAGTTCAGATGTAAACTGGTTTAGGTAAACTAAGATAACTGCATAAATTATCCAGATATTCTCTGGTTTTGATAAAATGTGGCCATTAATTTTTACATGTTAAGATACATTCTTGGCCTTTGTAACTTAGATATTGTCACTGAAAAAAGTCAATTTATTTTGGCAAAATTAAGCTAAAAATTAGTCTTTTGTCATTGCTGAGATATTCTCCATCAGGGAAAGAATTATCTCTTCCTCTGCAGGAAATACAATAAATTGCTACGTTTATGACAGGTTCGGAAAATAAAACACCTGAATTATTCTAATGACAAGATTTTGATGTCTTGTTGCTATGAGGAGGTGATTTTGAGAGATGACTGTGCTACAGGAGTGGGCTAGATTGTGGAAATTTTGCTCATGGTCCTCAGTGCTTACATGCACCCAAACCACTGGACTATTTATGCATATTATTGTTCTGTGGTCTGCATTGTGAGTATTTTGAGAGAATGGGAAAATATCCTATTTTGTGTAAAATTACAAAAAACTATTCAATAAGTTCCCACTATTTTTCTTCCCTGCTCTCAATTACACAGTTTTTATAATCTTTGTGATCTTTGCTGATGATATTGAATAATATTTAGTACATATTTAGACAGCTTTGCTTAGGATCTCATTAAAAGCTTCATGAGATATTCTGGAAGAAAGGAAAAGGATGAACTTGATGCACACAAGAGTGACAGCATAGTGGAGCTCTGCATTCCTGCATTAGGATGATACACAAAATCTTTCCTCAACCGTGGTATCCAGTACTACTACAAAGTAGAGAGGATATCTGTGTACATTAAAACTGCATTCAGACTGACTTTGAAATAGTAGGAAAAGTTATTTTGTGCAATGTGCTTTATGTACTTTCTGTTTTCCTTATACTAATTGGAGTTCATTTGAGACATGCATGAATAAATCCATTAGCCAGAACTGTGCAATTTTTCTTTTCTTTTTCTTTGCCATCTACAAGTTGCTCTTATTATGAAGTGTGAGCAAATGTAACAGAAAGGGAAAACAGACCAGAATATAAATAGGAAATAGGCTGTGAGCTGAGTAGAAATTTGCTTTAAATATCGACTCATGTTAGGTCAGATTCACTAACCTCCTCTACATGGTACTCATAGAAAATTGCAGGTGAGCAAGGTGGAAAAGGATGTGATATTTTCAAACACTTCTCTTAAAATATGAAAGGTATAGTATACAACAACATAGTTCCTGTGCTAATGCCCAATCTTTTTTGTAAACCACCCATGCAAAGAGATTAGAAATTCATTAATTAGGCAAACCTGACTGTTCAGTANGGTGGGTGTATCTTTTTGGGTAAAAAATTAATGTCTGTATTACATTCTAAAGGTGTTTTTCTACACTAAAGAAGTTTTTAAGGTAGAGGGGAAAAAATCTTCAGGCTTGCTGATGACTGAGTACAGAACATCTATACATAATGTGCTGAAATACAAAGTATATCTAACAGAGTCACAGAATAGTTTCGATTGGAAAGGACCTTTCAAGGTCATCTAGTCCAACCCCCCCTTCCTCTAGAGTGCCACTAAGATTTCTTGCTATGCTTTGTCTCACCTTCACTGCCAGTGACAAGATTTTTCTCTCACTGAAGTCTAATTACTAGCAGAACTGGCAGGATTTCAGCTTATACTGTGTCTACAGTGTTGTTAAAAAGGAGAAAGAGAGAGAAAAAAGATGCATAAGATACAGTTGAGAGAAGATCAAATCATTTTTGGTGATTAGGGAGGCAACAGAATTAAATATTTCTAATGCGATGATTATTTAAGGGTCCTAACTGATGATGTCTTTTACCGTAGGTGTGCAGAAGGCTATTTCGGACAACCTCTAATACCAGGGGGATCATGCCAGCCATGCCAGTGTAATGACAACCTTGACTTCTCCGTTCCTGGCAGCTGTGACAGCTTGTCTGGTGCTTGTCTGATATGTAAGCCAGGTACAACAGGCCAATATTGTGAGAGGTGTGCTGATGGATATTTTGGTGATGCTCTTCATGCAAGGAACTGTCAACGTAAGTCACGAACTTTTACAGCTCCTGACAGTATTGATCTATCCTATAACTTTGTTCCTGAGAGGAAGACTGTGCCTCCGTATGTGTGAGCAAGAGAATGATACAGCTCTAATAATGATACTGTGCATCTGCATCTGGAAAGGGAGGTTTTAAAGTAAATAGAAAGAAGAACTTATTTAAAAAATCTCTAGTTGAAGCAGACACGGGAGAAAAAAAACAACAGAGCATGGGTGCAAAAGGTTATACTAAATGTCAGATCTACAAAAATGAATACAAATAAATGGAAACTATTAACTAATAAATGCTATAAGCTACCCAGAAAAATCCTGTTCTCTCCTAAGATTGAAAGGAGGGAATGATGTTTCAGTTTCAGAGTCCAGCTCTGGCAGCATTTGTAACCTGTTTCCCACTTATATAACCTCAGTAAGATTTGGAAGGTGTTGCTGCTTGCAGGTCAAGATTCTCCCACCTGCCAATCAGACCCTAAAATCTCCAGACAATTTTTCTAAAATGTTCTGGAGGAAGATAACTGGCACTGCAGCAAGCTACCAATTCTCAGCTGAGCGGTGGCATATAATTCAGCTACCAGTCCCAGCACATCCTTCCCCAGAGTGATTGAAAAAATTATTCAGTGGAAATGAAAGATTTGGTAGGAACAGGAGATTTTCTTTTTGAAGGAGGCAGTGGCTCTCTCTGAGTCATTGCTGGCACAGTTCAGAATGCAGAACGAATGCTTTTAACTTAAAAACATTCTTCATATACTCTTCCTTTACATTCTGAGAAGAAGGAATAAAGCAAGTTACAAACAGTCCTGAAAGAGCCGAGCATTTTATTTCATTGTCACAATGATTTATTCCTTTTTGGTCCATTATAATAAACACAAGAGTAACCCCACTGAGTAAAAAGATGATATAGTAGGATAAAATTATGCAACTAAAAGAGCTGGGGCATTGTCTTACTGCTCTGTGTGTAGGAACATGGGGACCATGTCTGCAGTATGTGTTGTGAGCAGAGAAGTCTGAGGTACTAGCATCCATTTCCAGGACTTGCCCTGTTAGCAACTTGCAGTCTAAAAGTGAAAATCCTGGGTTATGTTGGACCTCCAGAGAGTCTGTGGGAGCTAACAAGATGCAGAATATCACCAAGTTTCTCAGCAAAGGGCAATAAACACTGTTGTACACAAAGTCATAGATAACCCTGAAGACATACCTGTATAAATGCTTTCAGTACCTACTTTACACAATGCCAGAAAAAAAATGGATAATCTTATATATTCTTTCCATAAGTTAACAAGTCATGATGAATGATGTCATATAAGTTACAAAGTTAAGTGTGTAAAGTGATTTAAGAAGCAGTATATTTCAAGAATTACAGCTTCCAGTAGCTTGTCACCATTCTTGAGTCACCAGTAGGACTGATGCTTTGACCATTTCCACAGTAGTGACAGGTCTTTGAGAAAGAGATTTTGTAAAAGGAGAGTTTGGAAAACATACAATTTAAAAAAAATATTTAAAAGAAATGCATTTTTAATGTTGAATTACAAGCTTTGCTTTTGTTGTTAGTATCATTGACAAGAAGAGCCCCCTAATGTATTCATATCCTTGTGCTTCCAGGTGCCCTCTATCCATCTATTCTCTGCCTTTTATGTGGGTTTTCTTTTTGCATATGATTTTTTATTTCCTTTGCAGACTTCCATGATGTTTGCCCTGCAGCAACAATATCAGAAGGACTGTGCCTTTATTTTGTTGTTTTCAATTTTGTTCCTTATTAAAAAGCCAAATCCAAGAGTATTGCAAAGCATGAATTTGCTTTAAAATTGTTTGAAATCTTTCTTGCTCTTTCTCACTACAGTGCTGTTGTGTGCATTAACCATTTCAAATGACAGTACAGCTTTATATCATCATAGCATTTCTGAATTTTTTGGTGTAGCTATACAAAACCATAAATCTAAGAACAACAAGTAAATGTCCTAAGTTTATTTGATTTGATTTTAGTAGGTTATTTTTTGGAGTGAAACAGCACAGTGCACTGAAGCAAATACCTGGAGGTTGAGCTGATAATAATAGAGTTCAGTGTCACAAGATGAATTAAAGCAAATGATCAAGTCTACCTATGTTCCAGTGTATAGATACCACTGTTGCAGGAGAATAAGTGTGTAGCTTGATAATAAATACAAGCTCATAAATATTTATAGAAATCTATAACGAATGAAGGGTCCTGACCGATGTCATTCAGGAAGAAAATAAGACAAATTTCTCCAGCAGGCTGCATTGTATTATAACAACCATTTGGAGGTTTGGAAAGAGCTAATTTTCCCAGTAGAGGTGAATGAATGGGAAGACTCTAGGTGAGATAAATGCAATTTATCAGATTTAGTATCAGTTTATTAGATGAATGGCCCTGACTGTATGTTTCTGCTCTGTATACATACTGCCAGAGCCAAGAAGAACAAACAAAGTCCTGATATTCCAAATTCTCCCTTACCACTGCATTGCACTCAGTCATCTGTGACTGAGTTAAGACACCATGGAGTGCTGCTTGCTGTAATATAAATAGGACAAACTCATCTGTTTATAAAATCAGTGTAAGTTTTCTTTTTGATTCTTGTGTTGTCGTATGCCTGATAAGCAAAACAATTCAAATCAGGCTGAGCTCGGGTTTTGAGGTCTGTAAAAAAGGTTGGTGAAACACTTTAAATTTGCATTGAGGATTGTTGTTTGTTGAATCTGAGATTTAGCATCTTCTTTCGCCACTGACCAATTTAATTAAATATATACTCAAAACATATATGTATGCGGTACTTATCACCATGTACTGTTCGAAGTGTCAGCAGTTTTAAAACATGAATATCAGGGTAAAGAGGGCTGTATGCAGGATGAAAGAGGTAAATTATAGATTTGTTTAGTATTGAAAGCTGCAAGCAAAAGATGTGCAATGTTAATTACATCAGAAGTGTCTTTTTTCTTTTTAAAAATATATTGCAACACAGGAGATCAAAATCTCTGAATACACGACCGGTATGAACAGCAGAACCAGAAAAATTTTGTTACTTATTCCAGAATTTTTGCAAACATTTGAGAAACAATGCCATGAACAGAATGGCAAGTCATAAAGTTACTTTCATTAAAAGAAGTAACTTCTGTAGAATACCTCAAAAGCAGGGAGAAAACCCCCACACCAATCCTTTCAACTTATAATTGGAAGTTGTAAATTAGCATGTCCAATGAAGTAATGAGGAAGGTCTTGTTGTAATAATCTATATATAGGAAAAATATAACTGCCTTGTCTCACATAGCACCATCTGACATGCAAGTATGTGATTGCCATGTGTTCACTGCTGGGACTCTTAAGTGTTTCTTAAAATGAAGGTGTCAGGTTGAGAAAAAAAAAGCAACACATGGTGATAGGGCACTGCAGGAAGGCAAAATGTGGACTGAAGCCCAAGTTTAGAGAGTAGATTGATAATTGGTGTAGAGATGTGGATTCATGCTGCTATGTGGGGGGGGGGGAAAGGATGTGCAGGAACCAGCTCATGCTGATGGAATCATGCATGGTTATAGTCCCTGTGACAACGATCACATCCTTGTTCTCTACTGTGAGTCCTAAGGGGTTTTTTTTCCAAATCTCTGCATGCCCAAAGGATTGAAGAACACAAAGGTTCTTGTGGTTGAAGAACATAAAGGATGATAGACACCTTCCCCAAAATTTGTCTTCTCCTAAAACGTAAGAATTTAAGAGCCAGAAACATTGCTGTTTTCCTCAAGAAACAGTGTTTTTACTGCCTTTTTAAATCTCCAGGAGAGCACTGATATGAGTTAGGTTGGTCAGTTGGGTTACATTTTCTCTGGGAACTGTGATGCTGTTGCTGAGACAGAAATCCTGGAGAGGTGACGCAGTACGTCACACACACACAAACACACACTCACACTTTGATTAGAAGGCATGAACTAAAACCTACTTTATTTGAAAGTCTGACTCCATTATATAGTATCTCTACAAAGGCCAGGGATTGGGGGAGAAGGTTGACACCTCTCCCCATCCCATTGGTCAAGACAACTGTCCATCATCTGTCCATATCTCTAAAACAAAGAATGAAAACTACCTTGAAGTTATGATAAACATTTGCTGGTGTTTACAGACCAGAGTGTGAGAAAGAGCCCAAAACATGAAACTGTGAAACAGAAGAGAAGGCTGAAAAAATCAGGGTGACATCGAGTCATGATAGCAGATAACCCTTGGTATGTTTTTCAGTGCAGCCTGGGGCACGAGAGCGTAACTGCCCCTGTATACTGTCAACCTTGTACTGGGTTTGCAACTTGCCAACATTTCCTGATGACTACATGAACAGGGAGTGAACTCCAGGACAGCAGAACCAGCGCGTGGAGCAGTAACACTCCCACTGGCTAGAGCTACATCCTGTACACACCCTTTGTAAGGGTCTCCACCCTTTTTGTATATTTCTCTCAGCGCTGTCCTGCCCACTCCAAGTCTCTGGGCATGTACTTAGTAATCTGCCGTCCACATCCTGCTTTGATCTGAGAGGAGCACCTAAAAAAAAAGCTGTTAGTGGACTCGAGGCAAAATTTCTGACTGCAATGATTTGGAGAAAAATTCTGCATTAATATGGGCAGCTTAATATGCCAGTGTAAGGTTCGACACCTTCCTGCTTAACCCAAACTGAACGTTTCTCAGGGTGGCAAAAGCTGCACTGTAAACATTTGGCTGTTAGATTTAGCTTCAGGGAACACACTGACATCTCCTTCTTCTTCCTCTGCAGCCTGCCACTGTCACATGAATGGCTCCTTATCGGAGATTTGTGACTCTCGGACGGGCCAGTGCAAGTGTAAAGCCAACATCATCGGGCGCCGCTGTGACAACTGCAAAGTGAGTGACCAGAAATGGGGTTTCCTTTCAGTTTTCTTCACTGTTTGCCACAACTATATATCATTTGGTTCTGGATAGGCTTTTTTCTGTTGTTTATTTTTCACTTAAAGAACATATATAGATTGTTCTTATGTACAGAAAGGTAAAATGGTTGCTTTTTAAATGTTTTCTACTTGTTTTCTAGAACAGAGCACAAGACACAGCATTTACATGCAATAAATGCATTTTATGCCTCACTGTATCTATAAGTACATTTGTATACATAGTATATACACTTTATATTTTGAATGTTTGATATAAAAAATTAGTTTAAAATATTGCAGCTCTGAGAGATAATCACTCTATGAAGAGAACTGCAAAATGTCTGATAGCATTTGATATTTATTTTTTTTAAAAAAAGTAGGGTGCTAGTTTAGTTCTGCTGGAATGTTCTGTCATTATGTTTTTTTTCTTAGGGTTTCTTCTTGTGTTGTCCAAACAATGTATTATTTTTTTGGTGAAAGTGTTTTTTGCCTTGACATTGTTTTCCTGTCTCATAAATCACTGCAGAAAAAATATTGTTTCATAAACCTTCACAGAGTTGTCTTCAGGCAGCTAAGGAATATACTACAGCTGGCTGCACATTTCTCTAGTTCAACATACAGACTCCTGAGTCAGGCCTATGTCCTCAGAACACCTCCACCTGTGTGTAATTTAAAGCACATAAATAATTCCGCAGAAATCAAAAGGATCATTTTCACCCTTTAAAATTATGTAATTTCTAAAGTGGTTTACACCCCATTTTCAGCAGTATTTAAAGAGTCTGTTCAAAGAAAAATTGCTGGTATCAGTGGAATTCGTAGATTGCATAAGGTACCTAGCAAATACCTCATTAATACAATACGGGTGGTTAATTGAAATTAATCTTTGTTTACTTCAGTGTTCACCCTGTCTTTATTTCTGTACTCTTTTATGTGATGTAGTTTCCTTATCTTCACTTTCTAACAGTGTTTACTTTTCATTCTTAAAGCCCAACTACTTCTGGGCCCCAGAAAAGCCATTTTGTATACCCTGTGGCTGCAGTGCTTTAGGATCTGTGTCACTGCAGTGTGATATGTTGGGAAGATGCATGTGCAAATCAGGATTCATGGGCACACACTGTGAAATCAGCAGACAGGTGCCTAAATTGCAAGAAAATGCGGGAAGCAGTCAGCAGATTCGAGTACCCCCCCGGAGATGGGGCACCAGCAGTGCCAGTGGGTGCCCACGAGGTGCTTACCGGGCTGCAGCTCTGGTAATGAGAAACTCTGCTTTGCATGGGCTGAAAGTCTCCTGTTTGCTTGTGTTTGGAGTTCACACAGATTGCTTGGGGTTTTAGTTTTTAATACCCATGTTACAATATAAGAAATTCTCAAGAACCAGACAGGCTCAGAAGACAAGCAGTGTTTTAGGATGCTTCCCCAATCCTAAGGGCTTCATTGTGCAAGTGGTGATATCAGTGAGAAATCAAATGCCAGACTAAGTCCCAAAACAGCACCATCAACAGCAGTATGCACAAAATGCATGGGAGATGTACATAAATCAGTGGAATCAGTGGGATTTTCTCAGACTTTGCAGCATAAGTCTTCCTTTTCTAACAATTTAAGAATCAATGGCTTAAGGAGGTTGCAAGAAGGATCACCCCCAGAGGAAAAGAGTCAAGATCTGATTTTAAAATATTGAACATAACTAGTATTAAAAGTTCTCATTAGTGAATATGGCTATTGAATATGGTTATCGGAGCCATTTTTAACTCAGTGCAGTGCCAGTTATGTGAATGTAACACCCAAAATGATAAGTGTTCGTTCCTTATCACAGACCAACAAAGCAACTTATTTCCTAAAATTAAGTAATTATGATGCAACTGCTTCTAACACAGCAGTATTTTAGGAATGTTTTTTTTTCTCCCTGCAGCTCAAAACCTCCATCCCTATCACACCCCTGTTTGAAAAATACCTGGTAGTGTTTTTCATCCTCAGCTATACTCTGGGACCCATGCTGTATTTGTTCATATAGATTTCCTTGGAAAATTATTTTTTTCCAATTAAACGTGTGTTAGGTTACTGTGTTGTCCACACAGTACACTGATGGAGACACGATATAACGGCATATTCAGAAAATTCAGTGTATTTCCTAATTGTAATCTAGGATCTTATCTCTTGTTTAGTAAATGCGATTCTTAGAATTTCTATATGTAAGAAAACTTAACTGAGAACTGTATCTTGGGGTTAAAGTTTGCATGACTGACCAAAATGTCGTTGTGTACAACTCTCCTCACAGAATGCAACCCAGCATGGTGGTGGTGCTTTCCAACTTAACTCAGTGTGGAGTGCTGACATCAGACTTTTTCTGACTGTTACCCATATAAACAGAATTTATTAGATCCTAGAAAACTTTAATTGAGAACTGAGATGCATGCTGTGCCTTGGTTACTTCACTGCATTAATCTGAATGTCTGTCCTGAGATTGTGCATATTCACATTTCTATGTTTCTTCCTGTGGCAAAAGAACCCTTTAGAGATAGTCAAGTATTTTATTGAACCTTGAGTTTAATTAAATGAGTTTGACTATCTCTTTCTCTCTGATACACCATGTTTTGTCAGGCAGAAGTATGCAATTTGCAAAACATTTCAGTATAGAGTTTGGAAATGAAAATCAGTGTAATTCTTTATTACGTGTATAATCAAGCATTGGCTTAGATTTGTATGATTTTCAGGCCAAATTCTGACCATAAGTGTGGTCCTGTATTAACCTCAGAAGTCAGATTTCAGGACTTTTCCATGGAAAGCCTCTGAAGTTTCACAGAATTCACCAATACAAGAGGTTAGTTAGGGGTTCTACTGTGGAACAAATCCATATAAAATAGTAGTCATAGAACCACTAAGGTTGAGAAGGACCCCCAAATTTATTGAGTCCAACCTTTGACTAATCACCACTTTGTCAACTCGACCATGGTACTAAGCGCCATGTCCAGTCATTTCTTGAATGACTTTGCCACTGCCCTGGGCAGCCTGTTCCAATGGCTGACCACCCTTTCAGTGAAGAAATTGTTCCTTTTGTCCAACCTGAGCATCCCCTGGCACTGCCTGAGGCTATGTCTTCCTGTCCTGTTGCTGGTTCCCTGGGAGCAGAGGCCGAAACTCACCTGGCTACAGCCCCCTTTCAATGAGTTGCAGAAAGAAGTTTCCCCCTGAGCCTCCTCTTCTCCAGGCTAAACACTCCCAGCTCCCTCAGCCACTCCTTATAGGACTTGTGCTCCAGACTCTTCACCAGCTCCATTGCCTTCTCTGGACACGCTCCAGCACTTCAATGTCTTTTCTTCTTGTAAGTGGCCTGGAACTGGACACCGTACTAGTGCCTACTACAGAGAGACAATCACTGCCATGGTCAAAGACAGCGCAGTTCCATTGATTTTAAGATCTAGTGATTTACAGTAGGTAAAAATCTAACACCTCATGCCTGGATCACAAAGTAGCACGTTGTAAAGTAAATATTTTTTACTTTGTTCCATTTACATTCATTAGCAGCAATCTTTTTAATATCTCATTTTTAACATTCTGCTTTTCTATCAAACTGGCTGAGAGATTTTATTATCAATGTTGTAATGTCAATTTCAAGTGAAGTTATTAATATGATTTGGATTTCAAATCATCATGCCTGAAAAACAGGTAGAGAAGTACTCCCATTTTAAAGCACTCTAGCTCCAGACTGAGTTTGTCATTTGAATATCAAGTATGGCTTGTTCCAAGGAGCCTCTGTTGGTTGGTGCAGTGAAACTCACGAGGCCTTTTGGCTGAAAGCTTTGTTCAGAACTCTGTATCACAGTATACAAATGAGTGTGTGTCTTCCCTTCCTTAGTTTTTGCACTCCGCTAGTGAGGTTAAGGAGGAAATTTCTTACTATAGTTGATAACATCTACTCTAGTTCTGTAGAAACATTAAAGTGATCACTGCAAAAAAAGAAAGAAAAGGAAGAAAATAGGAGAGAAACAAAGGCCTAATCCAAAGAGAGTTTTTTATCTTGAAAAAATCCCCATTATTTTTTTGTATTGAACAGAAATATACTATCTCTTTGTTCTTCCAAATTTATTCCTATATATATCATTTTAACCAATTGCCCTTAAGTTACTGTATACAGATGTTGCCATTGCTCAGAGGAGATTAAATCCAGTTCAGAGTCTTTCCAGTTGAATTGATCTCCATTCATAGCTAAGAATTTGAATTCTCTCTCTTAACAACGAAGTCTGCCTGACATAGCCTTACCACCAGAGATGGGATACGTATTTTATGCTGACATACCTTCCATTCCAAGTGAGAATTGTACTTAGGGAAACACAGCCTCGTAAGAAATGTGTTGCATTGCAGAACATTAATTATAGCAGCAGGTAACATTCTGAAATTTTTATTCTTTCTCATCAGTGTAGGGCATTTCATGTCCTTGCTCCAGGGTTTTACTACTACAATTTAACCTGTTAAAAGCAGTATTTCAGTAATGAAGAGGAAAAAGCAACTCTGTCCTCACTACACTCTCAGCTTTTCCTCTTTTCACCTGGTAATCATTCCATGTACTAACTGCTCTTCCTCACTCTGTGGCAGCCTGGAACATTTGGCTTACAGTCTTCCAGAGGATGTGTTCCCTGCAACTGCAATTCTTTTGGTTCCAAGTCCTTTGATTGCAATGGAGACGGACAGTGCTATTGCCAGCCTGGAGTGACAGGAAAGAAGTGTGACCGCTGTGCACATGGGTTTTACAACTTTGAAGAAGGAGGCTGTACTCGTATGTAAATGTTTTGCATACAAGTGGAGATTGATTTGTTTGTTTGTTTGTTTGTTTATTCCTGAGATTCTAGTTTGGCTAATTTTGGATTGCCTAACAGATTTTTCTCACAGGGATTCATGGACAGCCTTGTACATCATTCACTTGACAAGGGTGATGATTGGCAAGAATGAAAGACCTAAGAAATCTCTGCTATTTTATGGGCAGTTTATGGCTAATCTACTACATTTAGAAGGAACAGGAATGTCATTTACTCCATGTAGTGTCTGCTAAAAAAGATCCATGAAGTTCTCATAATTTAGTTAAGAGTATCATAGAACTCTGATTAAAATTTTTGTCAAATAACATCAATTTGTAGGGGTGTAAAAGGAAAACAAGAAAAACACAATCTCCCTTTACTTCTAGTTTTATCCCAAACGTTTTCATTGTTCTTATATGGTTGATCCTTTTTCATTACCACAATCCTTTCCTGTATAGCAATATTTAGTTGCTTACTTGTACTTTTTATGTACAAGAAGATCTTTAAGTAAATTTATCTGCTATATCCCTTTTGTAAACACATGAAAAGCCTCCTTTTCCAGATTTTGAAACTCTAGCATTAGATATAAATATATCCAGCCACCTCTTTACCTTTATTTTTGTCCTTTTGGAAATTAGGTCAAAGACTGAAACGAATGCTTCCTATCCTTGAAGTATTACAGACTGCTATATCAAAAAGAACCCGATCAATAGGTTTTTTCACAAGGAAATATCCATCTTTCCTGATAGAACTGTGTTTTTCAAGTCTCAGAGACTTATTTAGGTGTGATCACAGGACACGTAGATAGTTGTCTAATGTGACTGACTGCTGGGATGCAGAATGCTGTTATTATTCTTCAGGTATAAAGCATATTCTTTCTAGAAGCAGAAATCACAATGTCTGGTAATCTGTTCTTCCTCCTTTCCTATCCAAAATGGCAGCACAAGGAACAAGCTGAGCTCTCTGCCTTTTCTTTTTTTTTTTTTTTTAAATTTTTATTTATTTGTTTATATTTATTTTAATGGAAGGAGCTTCAAGGCCTCAAGACCTGCATTTGTGCAGCAAAATTCAATTTTACCTGTAGTGTGGATGAACCTTGATACAGGCTGGATTATGTTTGAAAATGTTGCTCTATGGTGTTGTCTCCCACAGGAATGAAGGGTTCAAAAACACTTACAGGTTTGAAAAGTTCAGATACGTTGGCACTTTGGAAAAGGGAGAGATTGGTTCCCAAGCTCACTGATGACAGAGCGTGAAAAATGCCAATGACAACTGCAGTCCTAAAGCCTTTAGCAATTAAAAGAAGGGCAAAAAATCAGTTGTTTATGATTGGCATCTTATTTTAACATTCCACAGGTTAAAAGCACATCACTCTTGTGAAAGAAAATGAAATGTTGATAACTACAGTTGGGGAAGGAAAATAAGAGGGCTATTAATGAAGTTGCACATAAAAATTTTAATTGCTCTCTTGGCAAACTTTGAACTGACAGAGTTTAAGAAACAGCAATGAAATGGTAAAATACTGTAGATCCAAGTAATATTTTAAATATAAATGTATCAGCCCGTGGTCATCAAATGTTTAAAGCAACAGAAGCAGCTATCGATGTTGAGAAAATTCAGAATTTTGAAAGTGCCAAAGTTAATAGAACAGCTGGAGAGGAATTCTGTTTTCAATGTGCTGTTTTTGACACACTTATTTTTAGTAGGCTTCTAATGTATTCCTTCAAATGACAAAAAATAAGAATTAAATTATGAATCACAAAGAAAATCAGAAATTTAATAGAAGTATATCAAATCATGCTGGAAAGAAAAGTATAGAAAAGTTAATTCCATTCTGACAGTTAAGTATCAACTAACATATTGGACCTCTTTTATCTAGCATTTATCCAAAAGGAATATAATTTGATTTTTTCTTGTGCAATATAAATCCATAAAGCCTAAAAAAACCCAGAAAGCATTGTCAGTGTTGACATTCTAGCAGCAAAGATACAAAATCTGTTTCACTATTACTTAGAACAATTGTGTTGCATTTTTTTCCCTCTTATTTTGAAAAATAATTATAAAAGTTAAAATAGGAAAACCATTTGAGTACCTCCTTCCCCTCCATGCCTTTTTAGCCAATTTTGTGTAAGACTTGGAAGCCCATAGATGAGCTGTCACATCTGAAAGCCTCAGTCTCCCAATGAAATGTATTCTGAAACTTCAAGCTACAGTGTGTGAAAATATTTTAAATAGCATGCGACACTATGTGTTCCTGGCATGATGGAGACGAAACTTGCTATCTTCTTTGCATCAATTACCTTATCTTGGAGGCATTGGTGGGGATAAATAAAGGCCACTTCTTATTTGAACTATAGATAGGACTTCTATCTTTGCACATCCCTTGCCTTCTAGTTTCAATCTGAATTGAAGTATTTCTCAGTAAAGGCAATGAACATAAATGAAGCCCTCAGTAACAAAGTTACATTGCCCTTTAAACACCCCAAGGAACAGGTTATCATGCAGACAGTCAGTTTTCTTATGCTTTTTCTCTGACCTCAGGGGTTATGTGGATGGTGGGTGTGAAAACAATCACACACCAGTTCTGCTCTTACAATCACTTGTGCGTCTTGTGCCTCATAACTACTTACTACTTACATAGCTTGAATCAGTATTTGCCACCAATGAGTTGTTCACTTAATAATCTCCTTTAAGAGAAAAGACCATTTCTGGAAGCACTTCCAAACCTGAAGTATTTTTAATTTAATATAATCTGCAAAGAATACCAGTTTGTCATGGAGAGGAAACATCAGTTTGTCAATGTCCTCCCAGGGCAGAGGATATGTAAGCTGAAAAAAAGGAATAGAAAGGGAAAAAGAAACTTAGACATCTTTTTTTTCCCTTTTAGGAAAGTCTCTTTAAAGCAGCGGAAACTTCAGAAGGTGTTTGTCAGATTGGTATAAGAGGTTAAATAGACTGCAAGTTCCCTGCGTAGACAGCTCAGAGGCCCTCAGGTGGCTTCTTAAAGGAGACAGCATGGTCCCAGAAATTGTATAGCAGCACTCCTGCAGTTATGTCACCAGAGTGCACCATCTCAGAAGTGTCTGCACTTCTGCAGTTGGTGCCTTTATTTTTCCCATTCTGTTCTCATTGCAGCTACTTCAGCCACAGTTAACCTGTGTTTCACTGCTACTGGTTTTGGTTTCTCAGGGCTTTCCCCACCTTTTCTTCCCCATCGTGTCCACAGATAACTGAGAGTTCACTGTTCAGTAAAAGAATGATCCTAACCCACTTAGGGTCTGCTCTCCAGGTGTCACAGAAAGAGATAACTTTTTGTCTACTTTTTTTTTTTCTGTCTTCCATGAAGCCTGTGAGTGTTCACGTTTTGGCAATAACTGCGATCCCATCAGTGGACGCTGTATCTGCCCTCCCAATACTGTTGGAGAGATGTGTGAAAAATGTGCACCAAATCACTGGGGCCATAACATTGTCAGTGGCTGCAAGGTGAGTGGATTTCTATTTTCTCTATGTGCGTTACCTCTTTCACAGTCATTTATAGCTGGGACGTGGTTTTTGGCTTGTAAACCATGCTTTGTCTCCATATGTGAGTTTTGGTGTGAGACTGTGGCGTAAATGTTGGCAATCTGTTGCTGTTACTACACTCCAGATCCTCTGTCTCATGTATGCAGCCTGTAACACAAAACACCCTGTTGATTCTGCTGTCTCACTGAGTCAGTGTCCTGCTTGAGCCTGATTTTTTTTTATTATATCTGTGTTTAATGTGACAGAGGAGACTACCATGGTATTGAACAATGTATGTAATGTATGTAGGTAATTAGCAGTGCCTTTGGGGAACAAATGTACTTTTGCCTTAATGGTGACACCACTGAGAATTTGTACTCAAAGTTTGCTTGAAAAAGGCTTCAATTTGTGCATAAAAGACAGCAAGGAGTAAAGAAAATAAATGTCCACCTTAGTTGTAAATTGCAGTTTATTCCCATGTTCTTAAAGGGGAAATAAACCTTATCATTAGCCTTTAAATACTTCTTATTGCAATATTTGACACAGAATTAAAATATCTTAACAGAAGGGAGAAGAAATAGGAAAACAATGATAGAATGTCGAGGAGGCCATGAAAGCTGTTGTTATTGACCTTGAGTTGAGGGGCACAGTATTCGTTTAAGGTTGAGAACTGGCGACAGTGGACATGGTTCAAAGTGCAAATGCCTTCTCCCTCCCTGCTGTGCTCGTTGATGATAAGGGATTTAATAGTACTGCTACGAATACTCCAGATGACTGTATCTTCTTGGAACATAGTCATACACCATTCATACTTGTTCTTAAAAGGCTGTTAGTCATGTAGCTAAGCAATTGACAAGAATGATTTCTTTTTTTTGTATGTATGAAAAACTCCTGTGAAACCTCTGCAGTGCTGTTGTGATATAGACTCTTGGCTTCTGAAACCGGCCTAATGAGGTTGAAGACCTCTGTTTGAGCTCTGGAATATATTCTTAGATTGTCTTTTATGTGAACACATTAGTATGACAGTTCCATGGCACCGTCTAAATTAATGATTATCTATCAGCCCACATCTCTTTCAGTACGTTGCTGCTAATTTCTGCAAAATGAGATGTGAATCTCTTGCTTTGCAGACTTTGTAGAAGATTTCTGAGGCTGCTGTGAGTCTGGGATAGAGAGCATTATAGAAAACTGTTTAAACCAAACACAGCATCTGATCATAATTTAAGTTTTGATATTGCACACCAAGTTATTTCAGAGAATGGGGAACAATTTGCTTTCTCAGCTTTGTGTTCAAATACATCTTGTACAGTAAAGTTCTTTCTGTCAGAAAGTTTTTTTAGGTTAGATGGTCATCTTGCAGACTAATATTTAACCAGTGGTTAAATAGTTTCTCTGGCATTCAGTAAAGATTGCGTCTGTGTATTTACTGTATATATTCACCTTCTTTATAAATGGTGTTTTCAGATCAGAGGAAAGGTGCTCTAAGTAGTTATATAATAAAACCATTTTGCTTAGAAACTGAATCCACATTTTCTTCCTCTCTTTTTCAGCTTTGTGTCTATAATTTTAGCAAGTCTATCCATGTCAGTTACTGTGGTAACCTGTACTGCTTGCACTGAGTTTTTTTCTGTAAACTGAACTTCTGCATGTGATATTCTGGTCACACCAGTGATTACTGCCAATGTCCTGTATGAAGCGTGCAGTGCTACCACAGTAATAGCACTGAGGGATTCTTCTCTTCTTTAGAAGTCTGCAGTTTTCCCTGCTACTTTTGTATTTAATATCTAGACACTCTGGAAAATCACCTATTTCTATCCTCACTTTCCTGTGCAAGTCTTATTCTGTGAGCAAGATTACTTCCAAATATATCACATGACTAAATCTCTAGCCCTTACTGTGTAAATTACTGTAATCTAGGAGTCTTGTTTGTACAAAGAGAATAGTTATCTGTCTGATGGATGAGTAATAGACATTGAACTAGTTTCCTCTGGAACCACTGAACCGATTGCTCCTGATCAATTCCAATTTTAAGAAAGTGTTCTGAACATCCTGCAGAGAATTTACATACTAAATACTTCTTAGAGAGTGCTTATAGTTTCTGAGTTAATTTTGTCCACAAAGTATTCCAATGTCCTTGACCCTTTTGGGTTTATTTGTTTTCAATGCCTAACTTGTCAGTGATAAGGAATAGCTATTGAAAAAAATCCCACCAGTGTTGTAAATTTATTTTTTGTAAATGCTTGACACATGTTGAATAAAAATAAATTACTGGCCTTATAATTTAAATATGTTATTTTTAGACAGTGGAAATCCACTGCTGTATTTTATTTATAGATACTTAAAAGAGGTGAATTGCTTTTTGATTGGGTTTTGGTTTTGGTTTGTTTTTCTTTTTGTCAGAAGCACAATTGCATTTGTCTTGTTTCTCTTCTTTTCAGCCCTGTGAGTGCAGTCTCATCGGAGCCCTAAGTTCTCAGTGTGACTTAAATACAGGCTGTTGCTTCTGCCGCCCTGAATTCTCTGGAGACAAATGCACTGAGTGCAGGGTGGGCTACTGGAATTATCCACATTGTGTCGCATGTCAGTGCTTCCTGGCTGGGACAGATCCACAGAGCTGTGACACAGAGGGGAGGTGCTCATGCATTGATCATTCTGGCCAATGCAGCTGCAAGGTAGGAAGATGATCTTATAACTGCTGAGAAGTTTATTTCAGATTTCATTGGCACTTATCCTTGCTTGTTCAAACAATATATGCAGAACAATCTCCTTAGTTTTTATAGTACATTTGCAAACTGATGTGGGAGGAGTCCAACATAAAGAAAGACTTATGTGCTTATCAGTTGCTTTTCACAAACTGACACTTGCCAGGATAGCATCCTCTTAGGAAGATCCTTAGCATCCTCTTTTTTCCTGAAGTTTTATTTCTTTCTGTTCTTATAGAACTATTGCCAGTTCATCCCCATAATACAATTCTTGTTCAGATTCTGGGCACAATAAAAGGAAACACATCAGTAATCACAGTATGCCACAGTGCTAATTCCGTATACATTGACTTAGAGGGTGTCAATATTCATCATTTCATGAGTAGAATTCACTGCAATAGTATTTGTTCTGAGTAGACAGCATCCAATTCAGGATCACTAAAGCAAGACTTTTGGCATCATCATCTGCAACATTCTTATTTGGAATTGTGCTTGTAAGAACAGCACACTTTGGTTGTTTGAGAGTTGGCTGGATTGCTGAGCTTCCAGGGCAGTAATTGGTGGTTTGATATGCAGTTAGTAGCCAGAAAGCAGAGTATCCCAGAGCCAATACCTTCATCAGTGACACAGATGACAGAATTCATGATCAGCACATTTGAAAATACTGCTGACTCAGAGGAGGTCGAGGTTGACATGTTGAACAGTAGAATTACTGTTTAGAGGGTTCTTGAAAAGCCTGATGACTGGAAAAATAGAAAAGTCATTAACTGGAGTGGAATGACTTCAAGAATCAGTACAGTTTGGGAGGAAGAAACCTGAGTGGCAGCCCTGCTGGAAAACACAATATAAACCAACCGTATGCTCTCATGGTAAATAAGGCAAACTGCCCGCTGATCTGCTTGCAGTGAGCACAGTGGCCAATGCAGCTGCAAGGTAGGATGTCACAAAGAGCATGGCAAGCAGGGGAAAGGCTTTATCTACTCAGTGCTCTACTCTTACTCTAGTCGTGCTGGTAAGACTACACTTGAAAATGTGTCCAGTTATAGAACTTGATTCAAAATCTTGTTGAAAAATTGGAGAGAGTGCGGAGAAGAGTCTCACAACAGATGATCTGTGGCGATGTACTGAGGGAGCTGGACTCTCTCTTAGTCTGAAAAAGAGGCTAAGAAGAAATGCAATTGCAACCTATTAGCCACTTCAAAGAGTTGTTGATGTAATCAAGTCCTTTCTGATGATGGAAAAAGAGGTAACAAGGGACAACAGCTGCAAATGGGAGCTTGGGAGTTTTGGGTTGGACATTAGAAAAAAAAAATCAGTTATGCAGTAGTGGTACACATTATCCAGAAATATGTGAAATCTCCATTTTATGAGATTTTCAAGAACTGGCTCAAAGAGGCATGGGTAATGTGACTACTATTGGTAATAGTGGTGCTTCTAGGGGGAGGTTTTTAAAAGTAACCCCTGGAGATTCTTTCTGTGTTCTAGATTCATTCTTCTTCTTTAGGTCTGTATTGACAAAAAGAGATATGGAAGGATGAATTTAAATAATTGAATTGCCGGGTAATTATTTTGTTAAATGGGCAACAGTCACTTCATTTGGAGTTTCAAGACTCAGAACTGTAGAACAAATTAGGTTGCAAGTGACCTATGGAAGTCATCTAGTCCAGCACCTTGTCTGAAAGACGCTGCTGAGGCAGCACTTCAAGGACTGGGAGAGATTTCACAACCTCTTTGTGCAAACTGCTTGACCACCCTCCCATTTTTCTGGTATATTTGAACAGGAAGCATCATGTTCTGTTTCACAAGTACTGATTCATTTGATGATGACATTGTAAGCAAATGAAAGTGATTTGACAACATGGACTGTCGGAATAAAACTCATTGCTTTTTGCCCTGTGCCAGCCTCTGAAATACAGACATGGAAGTATCTCAATTCTTTCAGCCTCTCTTGATACATGATAAGCAGCAGTCCCTCCAACCATCTCGGTGCCCCATTTCTGGATTAGGTCCAGCATGTCACAGAACCACAGAATTGGTCAGGTTGGAAGGGATCACTGGAGGTCATCTAGTCCAGCTGCCCTGCTCAAGTAGGGTCCCCTCAAGCACATGACTCAGGAGTGTGTCCAGACTGCTATCTCCAGAAAAGGAGACTCCACAACTTCTCTTGGTCATCGTTTTTCTTGTAGCTCTTGTAAACACTAAGTAGAAAGAGTGGTGTTCATGGAATTTTAAAATAGAAGTATTTCTTTGTTGATTCTTTAAAGGCAGATAATGTAGTTGCTTCTGAGTTTCTCTGAGTGCATACGAACAGTATATATTTAGCTGATGATGATTAATGATAAGGAAGGGTAAGTGACATGAAACAAAATTCAAAGCAAGTAAAAATCACTGTTTATGAGAGAAAATGGACAAATAATACTGAATTAAGTAAGCATTTTTCCCCCCAGAATTTTAATCTAAATTTAAACCTAGGGCTGGTTAATCTCTTGTGTAACTTTTTTTGAAAGAGTTCTACATTGAGGAAACTAGATTTTTATAAAATGGTAATCATTCCCATTTAAACCAGCTACAGCTGCAGAAATGAGCTCTCAAAGGCTCAGGAGCCTCATTGTCAGCCCTGAGAAAAAGCATCAAAATCCAGGCTAAATACAGTGTACCCGCATTTGTTGATAGAACACGTGGAAATGAGGGTTAAAACTGGTAAATCCTGAGGGACAATATTGGTTTCTTGTATAAGCTTTGGAAAGTTTAATTTTTTTTTAGATTGGCTTCTTCACACTAGTCTCAAGAGAACAATAAAAGGTGTGTGGGGAGAAAAAGTCAACCAATGCTTTCATTTTGGGGTTGTTTTTAATACCTTGGTCTCAGTATGAAAATGGTTTTAAAAGACTCTGCATAAATTATTCTGTATCTGCCCTATCTGGAATAGCTTTTTATTTGGACTAATTGAAAAATGAAAATAAGAGCACTGACATTACAACAGTGAAACATTTCAACCCTGTTAATACTGTTCAATGATGTGGAAAACACTCATGAAGAGAGGAAAGCTTTTCTCTACAGAATTTCCATTAAAATACGTTTCTCAGCAAGAACATTTTGTGCTGCACCTTAAATATCTGAACATGTCAATGCTAATTCCTATTAAACAGAAGGCTTGATTAACATGGGCAATTTCAGAACAACTTATTTTTCTTATCTTATCAATCAGTTATTGAGCATGTCAGGCTCAAAGTGCCATTTATTTTTTCTGTGCTTACAACTTTCAGTGTGAAGCCAACATCTATTGCTCAGAGCTACTCAGTGGATAGAAATGCAAATGCCTTAATTACATTAATTACATATGTTTGCATACACACGTGATAAGAAGCTGGAGAGTTCCTTGAATATTTCCTAACACTTATTATTATTTCTTGCTGCACCCTGTTATTATCATTATAGTAGGATTTTCTTTTCCTATTGCTAACTTGAAATAAAACTTGGTTTGTTTTTTTTTTCCCTTTTTCTTTTCATTTTAAAAACACTCTCTCTCTTCCAGGTTAACGTGGAAGGTGTCCACTGTGACAGGTGCAAGTCTGGTACATTTGGTCTCTCTGCCAGAAACCCACTTGGCTGCAGCAGTTGCTACTGCTTTGGCCTGACTACACAGTGCAGCGAGGCAAGGGGGCTGGTCCGCGTGTGGGTGAGTAGGAAACTGCTGAGCCATGTAATGCGATAATGTTGTTTCCTGCTGGCATCTTTTAGTCAGGCACTGAGAGGTAGCTAGAAAATGGCCAAACATTTAAGCAGTCACTTTCCTCTTCATGCTTTGAGGAGTGGTGAGAGTGATATGTTCCATTAGACAATAGGGGTCAAGACATTAGAAGGAAATAAGTAGATAAGAAAATGAGTGATAGGATAGCTGACATCCAGCCAAAGTAAAGCTATTAAACCCCAAGAAAGGGCAAGCTAGTCATGTGGGGAAATTATGCGGTCTAATGCATTGCAACATAATCCCTAGTACATGGTACGCAGGTGTATTCAAGGGTCACAGATGCTTGTTGTCCAGCATAAATTTCCCGTAGCTCAGTTAATCTGTTTATTTTCCCTGTTGGGTTTGTTGTTTTGCTGGAGTTTTCTTTTATTTTTAAAAAAGAGCTTATTGAAGCTATATTCAAGCATGGAAAGGTATAATCCATCAGAGCAAACGAAGAGCTCTACACCTGTTTGTGGAAGAGGGCCTTGAGACCTATGGTGGACTGATAAATTAGGCAGACTGGATGTCTCCATTTATCCGTACTACAAGCACAAAACGCACGCTGAGACTGCTGTCATGCCAGCTCCTCAGTTGCATTCTGGAGGAGAGATTTCTAATGGAAAATGATTAGTTCTGTCCCCTTGTATGGTCGCTCATATCTCTGCTCGAAAGAATGCCAACCGTAGAAGGAATGTCTGCCTAATGCAAATCAGCCAAAGGCCCGGACTAGTCATGTACAAGCATCAGTTAGATAAGTGTACTTTAGGCTGAAGTCAAGTTAACCTCTCTTGCTTAATATAAGCTGGATGGCACTTATTCTCTCCTTCACTGTTCAATCCCATAGCGCCTCTTTCCCTTCCCAGTGGATAAAGTGATTTTTTATGATCTGACCCAGTTTTTCTCATTATTTCAGTTTTGCCCATCATATGCTGCTAGACTGGAGATGAAAGGCTGTAGAAGGCTGACAAGTTATAAAATTTAATCAAGTTCCATAACAGCAACAGTTCTGGATAATTGTGCTTTCACCTTTGTGGCAGCACAAAGCAGAAAAAATTGAAATGTCCTGATTATTTTGTTTCTCTTGATTAATTTCCTTTTTTACCTATGCTCATATCTAAAGAAGTATGTCTCCATGTTGCATCTAGTATTTGGTACTCTCATCTATTTCAGAATTGATACAAAACTGTAAAATAAGGGCGAGTGTTCTGCCAGCTGCTAGTGGCTATTTTGGATACTCTCAGGTGCTTCAAATGACCTTAGACTTGTTTAAACAAGCAAATCCTGATTTATATGACAATAAGGCACGGCTGATGAATGATCTGAAATTCAAATATGTTGACCCATTTCTTGGTATCTAAAGTATTAAACTGTAAAATGCAGTTATGATACAAAATCAGTAAATCTCACTTAGGGTTGGCAATGTTAGGAGTGCTTCCATGTCAGATCAGTCCATAGATGCTGCTGTAAATGGAAATACCAGGATACTGAAAGTACAGTCCAGGGTTTGATTGATTCCTCATTACCTGACTCCTATCTCATGACCAGTTTGTTGATGGTATGGCTGTTACCTGCATTTCTTTTCTTTGCCTTACTCACTCCTAGGGAGAAAGCAATATGGATACCAGCCCTTTGCATCTGTTCACACACTCCCTGAGATACTTCCATTGGCAAAGAATTACTCTGACTCTTACCGCAGTTTTTGATCAAAATAATGATTTCAATATAATGCTAATGAGACTTTGTCAACCAGTCTTAGAAAATTACAAGCATCCTTGTATTTTTGTAGTAAAACTAAATTTAGAGTTAAAGAAACCTTCACTGAAGCCTCACTCTCAGCAAATTGCCTGGAGAACATTTAGCTTGAATATTGCTTAGAAGTATCGAGGGCTTGGGCACTGTGTTTTGCAGCTCTGGTGATGTATAACTGGTGGTGAGAACTCTGCTTCTTTGTAAGGTAACATTTCTCACAATCTGAACAAAAGAGGCCTGAAACTAAAATAGCACTATGAAAGTCACTTCAATAAAATTCATGGAATCACTTGCTGATTAAAGTATTTTAACCAGTGCTGCTACATTCTTTGTTAACATGAGGACAAGGTGCAAAAGGCTCAAGGGGATAGTCATTATTAGCACTGTTCATACCTGAAGGAGTAGCAAGACTTCTTTGTGACAAATTGCTCATGATGTGAAATGAAATTGCCTAGAAGTAATTTTTTAAAGAGCTAGAATTTAAAGACTAACACTTCATGGGGAAAAATAGAGTTAATTTTCTTCTCTATTTTTTCAAATATGCATAGGTGACCTTGAAGCCAGAGCAAATGATTCTGCCACTGGTGGATGAAAAGCTTCAGCGTAGCACTCTTTCAGGGATTGCATTCCAGCCTCCTGAAATAGTGGCAAATATAGAACAGGTGATGCAGGATCTTCGGTCAGAACCTGTTTACTGGAGACTTCCAGAGCAGTTTGAGGGACGAAAGGTAAACCTAAAACTCCACTGAATACTGACATAGATTTTTTTTTCTTTTAATCTTATTTTATTATTTTACAGTGCCTTTTTTCGCTCCCAGTAAGCATGTCTTCACACAGTGGAAGGTACTTCAAAAGCAAGTAAATGCTATTCCATTATTAAAAATTATTTACTCTGTTACTATGGAAATTCATAAAGTAACACAAACAATATTTTACATGTTAAGCTCTGTAAATATCTATGTTCTATTTTTCCACAGGATAAAAATTTTCTTATGAAAGTGTTATTTGAAATGTTAAGCTGCACAAATTTAACATAACACTCTTTCAATTTTTTGTTTCTCTCATTTTTAAGCAAAAAAATACCTGATATTTGTAGATTACATGGAGAAAAAGATTGAAAGAACTGTCCTTTTGGATGTTGTTTTGCACCTCTCTGACAATTTATTTTGCACTTTTGATATTTTTGATTTGGTGGAACACCAAGGCACATATAAGGAAATAGATAACCTACTGGTTTTAGGGTAATATAATAGCAAATTGTTGATGAGTGTTTTTGAACACAGTCCTTGTCCCCAGATAGTCCTACAAGTACATATTGCTATTTTCTACCACTCATGCTTTCATCAGGCTGCACATAGGTGCAGAGCACATCTAGCTCCTTCCCAGGAATTTATTTTTAGCTAAATGAAAATGAGATTTCTTTTTGTGCTTTGCTAGCTGACCGCTTATGGAGGGAAACTGAAATATGCCATCTATTTTGAAGCACGAGAAGAGACAGGTTTTACTACTTACTCCCCACAAGTCATCATAAGAGGTGGGCCTCCAACAAATACAAGAATCATCGTCCGGCATATGGCTGCCCCTCTGATAGGCCAGCTGACAAGGCATGAGATAGAGATGACAGAGGTAACATTTCCTTTTTAGCACAAAATTTAAGCACATGGTTCTTTTGAATATTGTTAATAATCTGTCTTTTGTGTTTCTGTCTTTCAGCATGAATGGGAATATTATGGTGATGACCAAAGAGGAAGAAACCCTGTACCCTGGGAATATTACCATGGTAACCCAGGCCTCAACAGGACAACATCTCAGGCAGATATCACCTGGAAACATTATGGAGATGACTCAAGACCAAGTAGAACAGTATCCCGGGAAGACTTCATGAATGTGTTGTATGATGTTCATTACATTCTTATCAAGGCCACTCATGGCAATATCATGAGGCAGAGCAGGTAACTCTTTCATGCAATGCTTTGAAATAGTCCAGTAGTCAGATAACCTCAAAGACTTTCAAGCTAGTCCCAATAGAATTTGTATTCATGACACCAGCTATAAGCCATTGCTGAGAAGAAGGAGCAGAAGGAATTTGTGTTTGGCATTGGGGAAGACACAGAAGAGGGAAGTTTTGTGCCCTAGATTTAAATCACACTAGGCAAGTGGACTCTCTGTTTTCAGGATCCTAGAAGAGAAAACACATGTAGGTACACACATATTCTGAAACAAACCTAGTGTATTTTCTGAATAAAGGTCTTCTTTATGAAAACATGATACTGTAACTAAATATAAATGTTAGCGCATGAAGGAATTTTCTCCTGCAAGCGGGAAATAAAATATATTAAGGTCAGATTCAACATCTTCTATGCAATCTATTAATGAATCAGTTATGGAAAGAAATTAAGATAACACTACATTCAAAGCAGACATCAGGCAGCAACATGACAGGAACAGTACAAAAATCTCTGCAATCTAAAGGTCAGGTGTAAGATTTACACTGAAAGTAGCAGTCAGTTGAACAAGGAACAACTGCTTAGTTGTCTGCTCTTCAAAGAGGAGTCTATTGTTTACAACATATCACCAGGTGAACATGATTCAGTAACAATATTCTTGTTGAGAAATGATAATTCTCTATCTGCATGTATAAATAGATATGGCCTGGAAAGTGGAAAAAGCAACATCCTTTTTTTCCACCCAACACTAGTAAAGCCTAAGCGTGAAGTTCTGGTTAATGGAATTCAAGAAAATGGTTATTAAAGTGCTCAGAGGATATCAGTGACCATCATGGCAGGTTAGAAAATATGACATGTGAGAGAAAATATAAAGAACTAGATATGTTTAGAAACTAGAAAATTGCTTTAAGATGCTTAAAATGCTGTCACAGAAAAAAAGGAAAGAATGAATTCTCTGTTGCCATGGTGGGTAAGTCAAAAAGAAAAATGAGCTTAAACTTCAGCAGGAAAGATTCACATTAGACATGAAAGATAAACTGCAGGGGGTAGAGAAGTTTAGAATAGCTTACATAGACTATTGCATAAATTTTTTAATAATTAATACACAATATCATTTGCAATCAAAATTTATTGGCAAAGGGGATGGGAATAATGAGAGATAAACTCCAAAGGTCTCCAGAAGTCTTTTTTATGATTCTGTCATAGAAATTATAAACTAAAATTATTTCCAATTTTCTAGAGTACAAATAGGTCTTGCCTTTGGAGTTTGAAGGGGAATGGTAGGGGCAGATACCATGCAACTTCACAGCACTGTGTGACAGAAAACAGCCATTGTTGTTCCTGTTGTTTCTCTTTAAAGCATATAATTTACAGAAAAGTATTCATGTAGCTTGCACTGACCAGATGCTAAATATTAGTAACAGATGCCATAAGTTTAACATTGGTTTAATTTATTTTTGGCATAGTCCATTCAGGATATTGTATTACAAGCAAGGGGATTCCCAGGAAAAAGGTTATGAAGGTAACTCCAATGCCATGTGGAAAATTTGATAAGCATATTCATGTTTCGTGTATGTTTCTCCCTTCCCTCTAAGCAGTACAGATCTTAGTTCAGCTGTGGAAGCAAAAAGCTCTCAGCTGGAGCATCAAAAGGAAAGTTATGACAGTAAAACTGATTTTGTTCTGAGGCACATGTGATGCCTGTGACTGTACCAGGCCTGCACTGCACCACCATTTTATCAAGGCTACCCAATAATGAGACAATCAGAACAGGGGAGGACTTTTCATTCCAAGGCAGGTTTGCAAGGTGTCACTTAAAGAACTAGAATATATTTTAACAGCGTGGCAATTCAGAATGTGACATTTTATGACAGCAGAGGTTAGCGAACAGCTCATCTGGTCTTTCTGGTAACTCTCCATCTCAAGTCATAACCTTGCATATAATTCTGTATTTGATTTTGGAGGAGGTTATGTTACAATGGATTTTTATGATCTGTCTAGTTTCAAAGTTAACATTTATCACATGGCATCTGAGACTTTAGGTAGAATATAACAGGAATACATTTTTATGTTTTTCAAGTTAGCACCTTGAATGATTTCAGTTGAAGTTTTGCATAAGACTATAACATAAATGCCCAAAAATGTTTTTAAAGGTTAGTGGAATATTACCTTGCACAAGAATTGAAGGCTTTTATTAAAAATAAACTGCGACCCTCTACAGAAAAATATTTGTACTCAAATTTAAACATATATTTGAATTAAATGACTTGCAATAAAACATTTGTTTAAATAGAGCGTGTTATGCTTTCCAAATAAGGGCCCCATTCTAAACTAGTAAAGCTTCTCTTTCCACTTGACCATGCATAGTAGAAAAAGATATATAAAGCTAAAGAATCTGTAGATGGGAGGAGGAAACGATATATATGAAGTCTTTTTACTTTTTTTTTTTTAGGTTTTAATAGGGCTTTAATTTCAATTGCAAAGTTTAAAAGCTGCAGGTAAATGATGAACTACAGGAAAAACACTTTAAAATAAAGTCAAAGTAGCAGCAGCAATCGGGAACATAAAAATAGCTTCATTCTAGTGCTAGCACTCTATTAGCTAAACAGTTTAGTAGCAATGCTAATATTGTTTCTGCTTCCAAGCTGCAGCATTATTAGTGATTTAGAGGTTTCTGCTCAGAATCTCAACCCAAACATTTTTCTCCTGTATTGTTCATTTTGTTGCCCTCATTTTCACATTCAACACTCTAAATGGAAACATTGCTTTTATTAGATTTTGTTTTGCAACAGGGCTGTGAAAATAAATTCCTTGAATTGAAGTATGCTTTCAATTCCACTGCAAATTATTTGAATATTCCCAACAGTAATCAGGTAGCAGTTGTTTGATGGCTGCCTAATAGACAGTTTCCAAAAATCAGCCAAACCTGACCTTCCTTAAGTAATGTTTTCAGACAAACAGTAGGTAGCTTTGTGGCCCTAGAGTGTATTGTTATCTAAATACAGCTTTATGACAGTACACACTTCCTCAACTGTGCCCTCACTTTTGAGGATGATGGAGAGGCAGATTTCATTTGCTTTTCCCATTAAATGTACAGAGATTTTAATGTAACTTTATATTGACATATCAGATCTGAACGGTTTTGCCCTCTTTCTTTTCCTTCTGTTTTGACCTGGCTTTGTTTGCTTGGGAGTTTTGGGGGGTTTTGTTGGTTGGTTGGGGTTTTGTTTGTTTGGTTTTTGGTGGTTTGGGGGCGGGGGGGGGGGTGC